>ML776735.1:514408-566305 GCA_009831015.1 Picea engelmannii
GAAGGGTTTTAATGTATGGAATGTGCATGGGGTATAGTGTGGGCGGGAGTTAAGGGTGGTTAGTGGGGAGTGACGTAGGGGGAGTTGGGGAGTGGAGAGTGAGGTGGGGATGGTGGGGAGTGACGTGAGGGGGATGTACGTGGCTAGTGAGTGGGGTAGTGTAGATTTAGACTTAGGATTAAGTTTTGCTTTCATTTGTTTTAATGTTTTATTTAATATTTTTTAATTTTTATGCTTTTTTTTATAATGTTTTTTATTTTTAAATTGTTTTATTCCTTTTTATTTTTTTTAATGTTTCTTTTAATCTTTTGTTTTTATTTTTAAATTGTTTTATTTTAATTTGTTTTTATTATTTTTTTTTATATTTTATTAATTATTTAATGTTTTTGTAATTTTATTTTTTATTTGATTTCTTAACTAATCCTAATTACTAACTAATTACTAACCTAAATTTATTAACTTAATTAATAATTGATTAATTAATAATTAATTAATAATTAATCAATTATTCGACTAGTTGTTTATTAACCAGTTTTAACCTAGACTAACCTTATTGCTATTCTTTTGTTCATCCTAAGTCCGTTCATGCAGGGATGGAAAGTGGGATAATGGAGGCTGACAAAGGACAAGGGGAGAGGATGCAGCGGATGAAGGATGCAGCAAAGTGATGGGGAAATGAGCGACAAGAATGGAGGGAGGAAAGCGGAATCACCTGAGCCATACTTCGTCACCGGGAGAGATGCCAAATCAACAGTCGAAGAATCGACTCGCCTATAATTATAGGACCCTAACAGACAGAATGATAGCGGAGGGGCCCCACTAGCTGAAACTTAGTACTCTAGATCCAATGCAACTGGCGATTCATCCATCTGAGTCCCAGTTTGATTTTTATCGTGATTTTCAACTCGCCTCCTCAAGCCATTGAGGGACATGTGGCCAATTTGGTCCGGGGGCATAAAATCGAAACTAAGCAGCATAACGGTGTTTTGTAACCTCCCACAAGTCTGTTTGGCCAAGGCCCACGTGGCTACACTACTCATAAATGATCGACAAACTGTTCTTGGAAATCAGCCTCCTCTTCAAAACTTACACTATGCCTCATTGAACAAAACACTAGTGTTGGAGATACTCCAACAAACAGTTTTTCAATCGATGGAATGATAGCCTAAGGGCTCCACTAGCTAAAAACCACTACTCTAGATTCAATGCAACCGAAGGTTTTCCCATCCGAGTCTCAGTTTGAGTTTTATCGTGAGTTTCAACTCACCTCCTCAAGCCATTCAACAACATGTGGCCAATTTGTTCCGGGGGCAGAAAATCCTAACCGAGCAACATAACAAAGTTATGTAAGCTCTTGCAAGTCTGTTTGGCCAAGGCCCACGTGACTACACTACCCAAAAACACCCGACACAATGTTCTTGAAAATCGACCTCCTCTTCATAAATTACATTATGCCTCATTGAGCAAAAACCTAGTGCCAGAGATACTCCAACAAACGGTTTTTCGGTCGATGGAATGATAGCGGAGGGGCCCCACTAGCTGAAACTCGATGCTTTGGATTCAATGCAACTGGCAACTCATCCATCCGAGTCTTGGTTTGATTTTTTTCGTGAGTTGCAACTCGTCTCCTCAAGTCATTCAAGGACATGTGTCCAATTTGGTCTGGAGGCATATGGCAAGCCATGGCATGGCAATGCATGGTATGGAAATGCATGGTATGGCATGGCAAGGAAAGGCATGGAAAGGCATGGTATGGAAAGGCAATGCATGGTATGACAAGGCATGGTATGGCATGGCAAGTCAACACATGGCAAGGCATGGCATGGAAAGGCATGGAAAGTGATGGCATGGAAAGGCATACCATACCATACCATACCATGCAAAGGCAAGGCAATTCATGACATGACATGGCATGGAATGGCATGGCAAGGCATGGCATGGCAAGGAGAGGAATGACATGGAAAGGCATGGCATGGAAAGACAATGCATGGTATGGCAAGGTATGGCATGGCAAGGCATGGTATGGAAAGACATGGTATGGCATGGAAAGGCAAGGCATGGTATGGAAAGGCATGGTATGGAAAGACAAGGCATGGCAAGTGAATGCAAGGCATGGTATGGAAAGGCATGGCATGGAAAGGCATACCATATCATACCATACCATATCATGGCAAGGCAAGGCAAGGCATACCATACCATACCATGGCATGGAAAGGCAAGGCATACCATACCATACCATACCATGGCATGGCAAGGCAAGGCATACCATGTCATGCCAAGGATTCCATACCATAGCATGGCAGGGCAAGGCATGCCATTCCATACCATACCATACCATACCATGGCATGGAAAGGCATACCATACCATACCATACCATGCCAAGGATACCATAACATACCAAGGCAAGGAATACCATACCAAGGCAAGGCATAACATGGCATGGCATGGCATGGCATGACATGGCATGGCATGACATAGCAAGGCAAGGCAATGCAAGGCATGGCATGGAAAGGCAAGACATGGCATGACATCGCATGACATGTCAAGGCATGACATGGCAGGGCAGGGAAAGGCATGGCATGACAAGGCATGGTATGGAAAGGCATGGCATGGAAATGCAAGGCATGGAATGGAAAGGCATGGTATGGAAAGGCATGGTATGGCATGACAAGGCATGGTAGGGAAAGGCATGGAATTTAAAGACAAGGCATCACAAGTGAATGTAAGGCATGGCATTGCAAGGTATGGCATGGAAAGGCATGGCATGGAAAAGTATACCATACCATATCAAGGAATGGAATGGAAAGGAAAGGCCAAGCATGCAAAGGAAACGCGTGGCATGACATGGCATGGCAAGGCAAGGCAATGCATGGCATGGAAAGGAAAGGCAATGCAAGGCATGGCATGACAAGATATGCAAAGGCAAGGCATGACATGGCATGGCATGGAAAGGCAAGGCATGGCAAGGCAAGGAAATGCATGGCATGGAAAAGCAATGCAATGCAAGGCATGGCATGGCAAGGCATGCAAAGGCAAGGCATGGCATGGAATGGCAAGGCAAGGCAAGCCATGGAATGGCAAGGCATAACATGGCATGGCATGGCAATGCAAGGCAAGGCTAGACATGGCAAGGAAAGGCAATGCATGGCATGGCAAGGCAAGGCATGGAAACACAAGACTTACCCTCAATTTTCAACCTTGTTAGCTTGAGGTCTAGGGTTTAATTGTCATCTTTCTCCCTTGGAATACACCTTGACACCGTTTATTACATTTTTTCATAATTTTCATCCCTTTAGGGCTTGATGTCTTGAATATTCTAGGATTGTTATGTGCCATGGCAATGATGTCTTGAATATTCTAGGGCTATACCTCCTCAGGGCATAAAAACCTAATGGAGCATCATTTTTGAGTTTTGTGAGATGTTGCAAGCTTGTTTAGGCATGGACTAAGTGACCACTTTGTCCATCCGCTCCCGAGGTACGGTTTCATAAACATGCAAATGATTTCTTTAGAAGGATTGGCATTTGGATGTGGTTTGGTTGAATAAGAATCTAGAGCATCTTCATAATTACCTATAGACTAGTTAATTCTCAAAGGACCTTTGAAGCATATTATAGTGCGAAAATGTCCCAGTAAAATATTCATTTGTGAAATATAAGAGAAGAAAATATATGGATCAGTTAACTCTCAAAGGATCTTTGAGGAAAACTTAATCATATATAGCACAAAATGGAGAGGGTTGGCACTTACGATTATGCAATAGGATTTACAGTTGATAGTTAAAATGTGTAACAATTTTTTTTATGATCTTTACTAATGTTTATTGGAATTGTTGCATGTTTTACATCATTAGAATGACATATTATCTGTAACTTATTTGAAATTTTATTATGGAATGTACACTTTGATACGATGTGATATGATTATGGTTTCGTTTCATATGTTGTAATATTAGAAATATAACACAAAAATTAATTATTGCATGAAATAAATAATAACTTTTCATTTTGAATGTTTTTTTTTCGCAGAACACGGGTCTTCCAAAAGATCCAATAGATCCTCATGAGATAGATCCAGATTATAATGGGTCTGATACAAACATCGGAAATGATGATGATGAGGTAGATGCAAAAGACACCGAGGCGAATGACGATGATGATAACATTGATGTTGATCATGATAGTGATGATGATGATGATGAGCCAGTTGTTGGTAGTAGCCATTGACATTGATCATATAGACTCCATCATGGATCATTGTTGATATATTGTTATGATGCATCTTTTCATGTTTACTATCATATATATCATTTTCACCTGCAGTACCATATTATTGAGTTGTATCATTTTGACATGTATCATTTTGGCTTATATCATTTGAACATGTATCATCTTGACTTGTATATATCATTTTGACACGTATCATTTTGAGTTACATCATTTATCATTTTCACTTATATCATTTGGACATGCATCATTTTGACTTATGTTGATTGTTGGCCATGTATCATTTTGACATGTTATTGATCTACTCACATATTTGACTTTCGCTTGTTTTAGTTATATATGATAATGATCTTATCAGTATTGACTTGTTAATATATATATGAAGTGGTTGATTATTTTTGAATGAATATTTATTACGTATGATGATTTTACTTTACTACTTAGGATGGATGTTGTCAAATTCAATTAAATTTCTTCATGAATGATATGACATAAATTTGAAATGTGATATCTATTTTTTTAAGATCTCCATAAATGTTATGATATACATTCCAAATGAGATTTTTATTTCTTTTAAGATATAAGTTGTTTGACATGATACTTATCTAATATTGGTATATTTGACTCACTTGTTTTAATTATAGATGATGATCATGTTATAATCATTATCTTGTTATTTGTATATGTATTGTATGTTGTAGATTTTATTTAGATGGAGATTTAATAAGTATAATGATGTTGTTAGTTTGTATGGATGTCCATTTCCCTAAAAAATATTTATAAAAGCTATCGTATAAAATTATTCAAATGCAATATGACTTACTCTATAATAATATAAGTTTTTTAAGAGGCGTGATATATTTAACTGATTAAATTGAAATAAAAAATATTAAATTAATAAATGGAATCTAAAAATGAAGCAACATGAGCTGTTAAAATGGAAGCAAAATGTGGCTCTAAAATGGAAGTAAAACTTGACATTAAATTGGAAGCCATACTAGGAGTTGTTTCCAGATCTAAGTAGGAAGCTAAATTGGTTGCTTAACAAGAAGCAAAATTGGATGTTAATTAAGAAGAAAATCCCAACACTAAAAGGAAGCAAACCCTGGACCTAAAAAATAAGCAAAACCAAGTGCTAAAAAGGAAGCAAACCTTGAAACTAAAAGGAAGCAAACCATGGAGCTAACAAGGAGGCAATTCTGGAAGCAAAATTCAGTGCCAATTAAGGAGCAAAACCTAGTGGCACTTCGGAAGCAACAAAAGAAGCATTTTTGGAAGCAACAATGGAAACCAAACCAAAAGCAATCTTGGAAGCAAACTTTGGCGCTACTTAGGAAGCAAAAAAAGAAGCAATTCAGGTAGCAAACAAAGAAGTAAAAATGGAAGCAATTTTAGAAGCAACAAAAGACTCAATCATGGAAGCCATTTTAGAAGCAAACAAAGACACAATAATGGAAGCAAATCTTGGCGTACATTTGGAAGCCAAACCAGAAGCTATTTTCGATGCTATACCATAAGCAAAACATGAAGCATGATTGGGAGCAAAACTACCAATTAGGAGCAAAATTAGGTATTATTTTCATATCACAACTAGTCGTTATTTTAGGCACTAAACTAGGTGTTATTTTAGGCGCTAATCCTGATGCCCACCTGAACAGGCCATTTGGCGTCGGGTTTTGTGTCGACCATTCAGCCCAATTTATGCACTCAAATACACTAAAGTACAACGCTATTCTAGGCGTTAATGACATGTTTTTTTGTGGTGTGAATATTCCAACATATAGTTGGGTCATCTCAAACCCACTCTATATAGATAACTCAATATCGAGTTGGATGTGCCCACTCCTTTTATACATTATCATCTTTCTCTATGGCCCCATGCTCAAATTAAGGGGGGTTGTTGAAATGTTGATAATCTTCACTTGTGGTTCATTTTCTATTATGGCTAAGCACCCTCCTTATGGAATTACCAAGTTATGGTCAAATAACCAACCTAGTTAACTTTATCTTAAATTATTCTAGGCGGCCAAGGCCGATCTATGTATTTATGTTGGCTCGTAACCTCCTTATTGGGGAAGGTATGGTATCTAACAAGTTATGTACAAATACACACTGCATAAGTCATTTGTAACATCATTAGTCTTTCACTAAGATTTTGATTGATTCTTTTAGCCTACGGACACCCATATCTCACAAGTTATGTACAAATACACACCTCGTGAGTCATTTGTAACATCATTAGTCTTTCATTAAACTTTTGATTGATTCTTTATCCTATGGGAACCCATATATTGTGTTCTCTTTTAAAGCATGGTGTTGAACTTGAGTTTGGCATCTCTCTCTCTCTCCCTCTCTCTCTCTCTCTCGAGATGGTAAGCATTGAAGCTGAGGAATGGAACCGGTACATTAAAAAGTTGGTCTCCAATTTCATTAAGCTACAAGATGAGGAGGAGGATGTCCTCTATTGGTCAAAAATCCCAAAGTCGGGGGAATTCACAGCAAAATTAGGATACCATGCAAGTTCATAGGCACAATTTGATGGTGAAAAATAATGGTGGTGGAGTATCCCATGGAAACTCAAATCCCCAATGAAGAGAAAAATAAACCTTTGGCTTGCAATAAACAACAAGATACTGACTTGGGATAATGGGGTTAAAAGAGGTTGGGTAGGCCCCAGTAGATGTGCTTTGTGTAAACTCGGTGAAGAATACTCCACTCACATTTTCATTCAGTGTCCTTAAAATGGTGCAGGCAATGAGTGTTAGGATATTTAGACACTTATGAGTTAGTTAAGATCTACTTGGTGTAATGTGTCGTTAGGTAAAAGTGTGTTTCTTAGTGTGTTTATTTAGTATGCATTTGTAGTTAGGAAATCTGACGGTCACGATATGTTCCTGACATAGAGTGATCTGATGATTCATATTCTCCTCGATATTAACGACCATTGATACGTGGTTTAACACCTGATTGGTCCATGATATCTATTTAAATAGCATGGAGGGTCATTTGCCGATGATCGATTGTGAGAAACTTTCTTGTAAAATCTCTCTGTAATCTTTTTCTTTTGCATTAATAAACTGCTCCAAGTGGTCGTGTTGGTTGGGGTTGTGGATGTTTCCCCGTAGGGGTTTTACCACGTCAAAATATCGGTGTGTTGATCTTTGATCTAATTGTGTGAGTGGTTATTAAAGTTGTTTGTCCTCTTTTGGAATACCTATGTTTTCGAACATGGTATCATAGCCTATTTGAAGACCCACTCATGTTGTAGATTGAGATCGTGAAGTTGAGTTGTCTCATCTCTTTTTTTTGTCATTTTCGTACATTTTTGGGTTGAGAAGATTGTTCCATTGCATGCGGACCACTCGTTTCATTTAGGAACACTTTTCGTTTCACTCGAAAAGGTTTTTGTTTGCCCAAGATACGACCATTTCATCTAGATCTGGAGGTATAAAGCCTGAATACACCCTTTTTAAATTTTTGCAGAGTATTATTTCGGTTTTATATTGTTTGTTTCCAGGTTGCTACTCTTTTAGATCTGTGTATGCTCTTTTACCCAAGCCTTGTGTGATCTCATCAAATTAGAAACAGATAGGAAAATGTGCATTTTCCGAGTAAGCTAACCGAGATCTAACCCTTGTTGTCATCGAGAAGCGAAATTTTTTTCTTGTGTGAAATTATTTTTTATGAACACGCTCTCCAAGGCTGTCAACAACAACAATAACAATCCTTCTGCTAAATAATATAATATGTTTGGCTAGCCCATTTGGTTAAAAGTTGTCTTATTAAGTAAGAGGTCTTGAGTTCAAGTCTCTCTTTTTGTTACTTTTTTCTAAAAAGTTCATGCTCCATTGTAAAGTGTATTTCAATTCAAGTATAAAAGTGAATCACTATAAGTAGCTTTAATATTTTATTTTAGAGTTATTTATTTTGCATGAAATTTTCTTTTATAAAGTAACTTCATTGTAAAAGTGATCCCCACTTCTTTTTATAAAAGTGGGTCACTTCATAAAGAAACCTACATCACCACGTGGTCATTTGGTTACCATTTATGTTTTTTTTAAAAGGGCATAACTTTCACATCCGAAGTCCATTTTCAGTGTAGTTTTTTTTTTTTTTAAATCGCCTATTTTTTCAAGATCTTTCCATCCAAATCATCAATTTCAGTTTTTAAATCCATATTATCTACATGTTTAATATGGTTTCTTCTAGTGATCTTTTGCTTATCAGCACCAACTACTTCCAATGGAAATATCATATGGAGGATTTATTAAAAAATAAAGGTTTGTACCGGAGTAACTTGGGAAAGGAAAAAGAACCCACTGATGTTGATAATAAATTCAAATGGGCTAATAGGAGTGACGAATCACGTGGACTGATCAAAATGTCAATCTCTCCTGATTTAAGGTTCCACCTTAAAGAAATTGATGACCCCGATGAAGCTTGGGAAAAGATTGAATCTGTGTTTGGTAAACACAATATCATTCAAGCACATCAATTAGAAAATAAAGCACTGACTTTAAGTCCAAGTGATTTTTATCGCATTGAAGACTATCTATCTAAGTTTAAAACACTATAAATTATATGTGAAGAATGTGAGATAAATATGGAGGAAGATCGTTGCATCTATATTATTTTTTCTAAACTAGGTAGTGAATATTTCGTGTTTGTATTTACCTTTTATGCCATGAGAGAGGCTCTAGGGAAAACTTATCAAAAAACCACTCTTGAGTCCTTTTGTGATGATTTGATGAGAAAGCAAGATAAGCTTGTACAACTTGGAGTGATCAATACTGCAGGTACCTCCAACAAAGCCTTAGTTTCCCAGCAGAAAGATAAACCCAAGAATCCCAAGAAGCAACATCCTCACCACAACAACAAGAAACATAAGGGTCCCAAACCCACTTAGACAACTTCAGCTCCTAATGGTGACAAATGAGCAAAATCTAAAAATAAGAATACAAACAGACATTGCAACTTTTGTGATAAAGATGGTCATGATGAGTCCAAATGTTTCAAGAAGATGGCAGCTTTAGAAGCAGTGATGAAGAAGCACAACATCAATATTGATTCTACTTCTTCTTCTTCTTCTCATGGACATGCACTTTCTGCTTCTGGGTTCTCCTTCAATGCAACTTCTACTTCTTCTAATGAGTGGCTTATTGATTCTGGAGCATCTTATCATATGGCTAAGGATAAAGACATATTTTCTTCTCTAAATGAATGTAACACCAAGAAAATATTTGTTGGTGATGATAGTTCTCTTAGTGTTGTGGGATCTTGAACAATTCAAGTAGATAATGGTCATTTCAATGATGTATTATGTGTTCCAAGTCTTTCTTGTAACCTTCTATCAGTATATCAAATCACTTATTCAGGTGAAGGTAAAACCGTAGAGTTTTCACCTCATCAAGTTTTAATCAATGATCTAAAATATCCTAAGAATGTTCTTGCAATTGGAATTGATGTTGATATTACCAAGTTGTACAAGTTTGACAACTTTGGGTCATCATCTTTTCCATCAGTGTTTGTTGTTCATAGTGATGACTTGAGAAAACTTTGGCATGAGTGGTTTGGTCACCTAAACTATCGGTCATTGCAGCAACTATGTAATCAATAGATGGTCTTTTTCTTTTGCATTAATACACTGCTCCAAGTGGTCGCGTTGTCTGGGGTCGTGGATGTTTCCTCGTAGGGGTTTTACCACGTCAAAACATTGGTGTATTGATCTTTGATCTGGTTGTGTGAGTGGTTACTAAAGGTGTTCATCCTCTGTTGGAATACATGTGTTGTCGAACAATGAGGATTGTGTAGGATGAGCTCAAACCAAAGAACACCTGGTAAAAAACAAAGCTCAAGGACTGCTTGATAGATTAGCTCGTAGACAAATCAGTGAAGAAATTTGAAGGTTTTCCATTCATTATGGTAAACACGTTATGGTGGGGACACAATTCTAGTATATTCAGGAATGAGGAAATTCCTCCCACAGATACAATTGGTCTTATAATAAATATTTCCATGGAGTTTCAAGTTGTGCCAAAAGAATTAAATCGCAAGATCTTGATTATGCTTGATCTACACCTAGATATCTCGAGGGGATTCTTTGATGGGGTTAGTTAAGATCATCCACTAGTATGTAGAGAAAGTGTTTTTCTTTACATGAAACAAAACCATTATTTGCATATCAGGTATGCCCCGGGAAGTGGCACAAATAATAGAGAAAAAATTATTGCATTATGGAGTTTGCTTGAGGCTACATTGAGAAAAGGTGCAAGGAAGTTGCACGTAATGGGAGACTCAAAGATGATCATAGATTGGGAAAACAAAAAAGCTACATTGTCAAATGTTTGTCTTGGCCCTCTGCTTCAGGATTTTTGAGGTGAGGAATGGAAAGTCCTCACTCAAGCATTTTTGAATCTTACTAGGATAAGGTAAGATAAGTGGGAATGTTACCATGGGTTTATAGCCTTGCAAAAATATCAATCAACCCTCAAGAAATATGTTCTTGGACCTGATGTTATTTTAAATTTGTGTGTTTCGGCTCTTAAAAAAAAATAAAAATTTCATATGTGAATGATTACAAGAATTAAAATGAATGAAGTAAAGAATATAACAATATGAAAATAAGAAATACGAAAGTCTCAATTGATAAAAACCATACTTTTATTATTAAAAGCTTTTCTAAGTTACAACAAGAATGACACTTTTCAAACCCTTATTGTTGGTTGTGGAGAATGATTATCTTCTTGATTCATACACGGGTATGCCTAGCCCCCTTCTATCGTGGGTTCGGGGGCCCTCGGGGAAAATTTTGGGAAAATTTCCTTGTAAAATATTTTAATTTCGTAGTCAATCTGGACCGTTCATTGTAATTTTGTATGAGGGCATTGTATTGTGGTTGTGTATGTGAGTGAATATTGTATTCTGAGAGAGGATAATGTTAGAGAAAGAAGAGTAAGTTACAGTGGGTGTGCTTTAGGTTGTATCCCTTCATTTGGTGGATAATAATAAAGGAAAGACCTCACAATTTCTCTGGTGAACGTAGTCCACACTTGGTGAACCATGTATATATGTGTCTCTATTGTATTGTGTATCTTGTGTGTTTTATTTCCACATTTGTTTTATTGTATTTCTCCGCAATCATGTTTCTCTAACACCTGCAAGGGTGAGGACCAAGATCAGACTTAGAAGTCTAATATGGAATTGAACATCATACATAGACAACTTGTATCTGAAATAAAATGACCAAGACTGTATACACTGGATCAATCAAGTCACAAGACCACCAAGCCTTGACTTTGCAAATCTTAATCAGACATGAAACTTAATTTAGAAATTCTATAAAAAATACACAAACTATCAAGAGAATTGAATGACCTTTTGAAGCATGCCAAATATCAATGTTTCCTAGTCCTTTCTTCTTTTCCACCTTTAGAAAGATCATGCTATCAACAAGAGAATTAATATTTTTTAAGAAACTAAAAAAAAATGAAAGAATGAAACAATGAAATCTCAATATGAAACAAGAGAAAACTTTATCATAAGTGTTTCTCTCTAATTCCTCCATCCCTTCTTTGTCCTTTGGTTCTTCCTTTAATTCTCCAAAAGGTAGTTCTTCAAGTAGTTGAACTACTTTTAGTTACTAAAGTTAAATAAATTTAGTTAATAAATAGGACAATAAATTTATTGATAAGGATAATTGATAAATAAATAATAACTAAATCGGTGGGGGGGGCTCTATATGCACACTTTATCTCAATAATCAAGATAGTTTTTCCTTATTGCTCCATCATAAAATCATCGAATAGAAAATAAAACAGTATCATATAACATACCAGAACATACATCTCAAAACACAATGGCATAGATCACTTGTATGTCCCATAAAAATAACATGATATTTAAAAAGTTTCAAAAATGAATATCATGGTTCTGTCATTTGTCCTCAAATAGTGTCATAGTAAAAAATCAGTCCAAACATAATTAAAATAATTCAGGAAACATTTTCCTGAAAAAATCTCTTTCCTTGACAAAGTCCTCATATTGGGACTTATTTTCTTCCAACTGGGCAATTTTAGGATGCACTTCATGTAAACTTATTTTTCCACTGCTTGTTGATTTTAGCTTTGAGTGAGAAGAGGAAGAGGATTTGGCCTTGCTGGTAGAAGTAACAAGTTGCTTACTTTTATCAATTTGAGAGCCATGTAGTGTGGTTTTGTGATCTTTTGCAAGCGGAGGAGGAGGAGGAGGCATAAACTCATGTGAAGTAGATGTGTGAACATGTAATACTGGTTGAACTGGAGGTAAATGAAAATATGTACTAGCAACAACAATACGAATTGGTGGGCGGGGGGGGCATAGGCCATTAATTGGCACCAAAAGAAGGATTGGCAGGGAAATTACCCCATCCACCAATGTTAGTTTGCACAAGATACTCATGGATGTTTACAATACTAGGGTGAGGATGCAAGATAGCATTTTGGGCTACTTGGGGTTGTGGAAAAGCTTGTTGACTACCAAGGTTCAAGTGCCATGTTTAGATCACCTGCTATAACTCATCAGAGTCAACATAAAAATGAATAGAAAACCTCATTTTTTATTCCCCCCAGGTTGCCAAAAGGTATTAGGCCCTCGACCTCTTCTTCCTCTATTTCCTCCTCTGTTGTTACCCTTGATGAAGAAGCTCATCTAAAACCATGATAATCCAATTAACACAAGTATAAAACAATAGCAAGGTAATACATCTAATACAAATTTTCTAAATGATTAAACTAAATCTAAGAATGACACAACTATCCACATAAACGGGAAATGAAAAGGATTAAAGTGAAATAGGTACATAAATATATCATTCATTAACCATATCCAATCAACAACACAAAATTATGTGATCTAAATGAGTTGATTATCATTTCCATACTGCCTAAATTTCATTCTAAAATATGTCTGCCATTGTTCATCATCACACCAATCAGCCAGAATAATCATCAAGTCTCTTCACATATTTTAATTTTGTTCTTTTATCATGCTAATCATATCAAACGATACCTTTTATTATGCATATTTTATTATATAGATAGGACTGAAATGGAGAAAGGAAAATGATGATAGGGACTTTAGGAAACAACTTATGAAAAGTGAGATTTATGAGGGAAACTAGATCTATATAATAAATATATGATTTCCATTTAAATGAAATTCAATTTTACCAAATCATCAACCAAAACTATCTCTATTGTTTTCTGACTCAATCAAATCAAAACAACCATTCATAAATGTATCCAGGTCATATCATTCATAATTTTATGTAACATGATTTTGCTTTCTGATTGTACATCCACACTATGCCTTTTTGATGCAATATATTTCTTATATTTCATCTTTATTACATAGACATGGCACATATGAGAACAAGAGATAAAATTAGTTGGACTTAAGGAAATAGTTTACTAAAAGTGAAATTGATGAAAGGTAGTGAATCTATAAAATAGTCAATTTTCCTTTGAAGATTTATTTTACATACTAACTAATAGCATGAATCACATGCATGCTCATCATAGCCACCCACAACCTCAGCTATCCAACATGTACATTTTATGCTTTTACAAGAGCTAGAATGATGAAACATTTTTTAATAAACCGAGATCATTTGCTATACATTCTGAATATAACCACAACATAACCCCATTTTTATCATCCTTCATCATAGTTTAGAGTTCGCAATAGCCTTATTATAACCAGTTATAAACCTTATAGCACATCCAAAATATTTTCATCAACTAATAACAAAGGAAAAAAGAATACTAATGCTCAAACAAGATTTGACTATATCATTGTTTAACCCAGAGAAAATACATCAACCATAACCTTAAAATATCGTTGAAAGTCGCAAAAAGAAGCCTCAACTTGAATGGCAATGAAAACATATGCCTGAGAATGAGTTCAAATATGATAATATTTTATGATAATCTGGGCGAAACCCAAGAACATGCAAGTGTTCACATTAAAGGGTTTGATCATGGGTTCTTCCTTTTAAAAGGAAAATTGTTTTACAAACCGAAGTCAAAACTGTGGATGGCACTAGCGCATACATACCATTGTGTTTTAACCCCTTTCCAACACAGACCAACTAATGGATAAACATGATTGAAATCAATTAAATGCAACAAAATTCCAAGTAAATGCAACAAACAAATCTTGGAGTGACCAGAAAACTTTAAACCATAAAGAGATCTTGATTTTGAGCTACAAGTGCATGCAAATATTTTTTCTTTTTAGAAAACATTATGGAAAATGCGAGTATGGAGAAAGCAAACAGAGCTACCATTAACTTTTCGCAAACAAAAATCCTTTTTGTTTTTCCTTTCAATAAATTGTGTATAGGGGAGAGAAGATACATGTACGCATAAAGGAATGTCAAACATAGCCAAAATTAACCATTTTAGTGATAAATTTGTTGTAAAAGATGTAAAATGAACTAAAATTCATATCTTTGCAAAAAGATGCCTTTTAAACCAAGGTTGGAGAGGAGTTTACACCAACAGAGTTCATAGCTCTTTCATTCAACTTCCAACAACACAAATGATCGAAATCCAAGGTGAATGAGAGTGATAGAGCGTTGGACCGTGGAGTAATTACCCACGTCTCGTCGCCTTGAATGCATGACCAAGTCAACAACATATCCAGTCCAATATTCCATTAACAAATATGTCATGTCATCAATCCCATACCCTCGTAATATGTGGACTTGCTATTATATCAAATCAAACATACCTCAAGCCCACTACTCATTAATCCAAGTAAACCATGTCATAAATTATGAACCACACACGACATGTTCCAAACTTTGCATTTGTATATAATATGTAGCTCACAATCAAATACCAATAACTCACATACTACATATATGATGCCTATGTCATGTATCAAATGTATACGATGTGAGGTATAATAACATTCAAACCATAAATCAAGAACTTTATCATCATATGAAACTATCGAGTTTCGTATATGAGTTAAGAACCATATAACTCCATGCAAGATGTCTTTTCTAATGGGTATAAAACCAGAAATTTTTATAACCATGAAACCAAATTCTTGATATATATGATCATCACATATCAACTTTGAACTCATAGCACAAGCAAATCTTTGCAACCATGTAACTTGCAATATTGTAAATAGAGCAATCCTAATGTGTAATGCTCAATTTTTTGCATGTGTTGCTCATTATTTCCTTTGAATGTTGGGAACAAGAATGTTTATGAATATCATCAAACTGCCATGGTATTAAAATGTGTTTGCATCCAAAACACCATGTAAGTGAAATCTTTCAACATCATCCATACACATGACCAAGATAACCATGAACCAATGTTTGCAAAGGATGAAATTGAAAAATACCATGCTGAAGAAAAGCTTTTTAAGACCAATTATTTTGCATTTTCTCTTTGAGGACCCCACCTATTAGTTATATAGTAGCTATAATCATAGGCTTCACAATAATTCGCGAGCTTTTAATATAGGTGACGAAAATTTGAGTCAACAAGGATATCTCAGAATCTCTACAATCTTCTGAATGGCTCTCATTCAAACACATTTTTCGGGAGATGAATAGGAAAGCAAATGAGTTGTCAAAATAAGCTTTATCTCTCCCAGTTGGGGCTTTGGGTTTCTACGAACTTGTAGATAGGGAGGAGTTGGAGTCCATGGAATTTTGTTTTTAAATCCAATGTTAGAAAAATTATTTTTGTTGAATGTATCTAGATTTTAAAGTTGTATAGAGAGGAAGTCAAGTATGAACCAAAAATACTCTTTTTTGAGGTATTTGTGAAGCATAGAAAGTATGTTTTTTGTACGTCAAGTAAGGAGGACAGAGTTTTTAAGTTCTTTAGAAGAGGATGGAAAGCCAAGATCAGTTCCATGCAGGGGACAACAATGTGTATATTCACCTCTCATGAATATAAAGCTTTTTTTCTTATGGAAAAAAAAAATTATATCTTATATTATTATGGACGGGGTAAGTTAAATACAAGTGATGGTTATCCTCAACCACATTTATATCACAAATAATACCACATTCTCATTACAAGGTATTTTTGGATTGGTCCATTGAACAATTCCACTCTAAATTTTTGCATCATATAATATAATGCCAATAAATTAGAAAGAAAAAAAAAATGAATTCCACAATATAAAAGTGAAAAATTCAAATGTTTTACTCTATTGAAAGGATTAAACCCTCCTTTATAATATGGGCGGAATATTATGTGGGGGTAATAGAGTAAAACATAATATGTGGGGGGAATAAATCATGTTTTAAGAATGAACCAGGGTCTAAAATGTTGTTTTAGTAATTGAAAGGATTAAACCTTCCTACTTGAATACTTTGTCTTATAATTTTTTGGGTTTGTAAAAGGCAAAAGTGTGATTCTTATATAATATTTATTAAATATAATTTTAATTTAAAAAGAATAAAGTTATGAATTTGTTTTTAAGAAAAAAAAATTACAATAGTTAAAAAAAAATGTATAAAAACTAATAATAATAATAAATCAATAGAAATTTATAACATGGTTATTTTACACATTTTACTCTCAAATTTTTATATTTTTTTATATATATGAGTAATTAACGTAAATCTAATTGAAAATAATTAATGTCATAATAATATTAAAATATTTATTGATAAAAAAATAAATGTAAAACAAAGAAATAATAAATAAAATAAATAAATAAACAAAGAACAAAGAATGGAACTTCACATAAACATTCTTTCGGGAAGAAAGACCACTTTGGAGGCCATACTCTATTATTAGTCCCTGTTGTAGGCATAGAGGGACTATAGTGATCGATAAATCGTTGACCTGGTATTAGATTGTGCATTGACCAGAAATATTTCCATATTGTCTATTGTTGGAACAAGGGAAGTGAAAACATCGATTTTTATATAATAAAAAGTATCATGTTTGTCAAGATTTGATTGGAGAATAGATTGGAGGTCTTATTGCCGCCTTCGTTATTCCCAATGTTAAATATGTTGGCATATCCAAAGTATTTGGTAGTATATGGTCTTTTTGAATCATATATTTTTTTATGCATTGGTCGAAGGTGGATTAATGCTAGCATTAGTTTGAATGTTTCCCTTAACATTTTCTATTGGGTAGAATACATTCTCTACCAAATTACTACGTGTGAGTTTTTCTTTATTGTTGTGTGCTTCGAGAGAACAGGCCTGCCATGCTGCATATTTTCTTAAATGTTTGCACAGGCCTGTGTCCTTCGACAGTCTTGATAGTCTTAACTGTTTACCTAACAGCTCTGCCAGTCTTAAATATGTATTGTACAGATGTGTTGCAGCATAGTTTCGTTCATGGTCGGCATCGTTGCTCGAGTGGTCAATCCTTGTTCATTGCTTTGTTCCATGATTTTGGTTCTTGTTTGATTCAACTTTGCAAAGTTGAGGTCCTGCACTTGCAGTTTGAGCTCTTCGTGGTTGTTCATTGGTTTGTTGTTCTTCAACTTTGCAAGTTGTTGGACCTGTTGTTGCGGTTTGCAGTTTTTGGGGTTGAGCTCATGTCATCCTTTGTTGACATGTAAGTTTCCATGTTGTTGTTTTTCAATGGTGGGAGTCCTTGCCTCCAAATTTTGTTGCATACCATCTTTGTCTATGCTCTTAATTCTGGTTCCTGGAAACCATGCGGGTTGCCGCGTCCATAGATTTTCCGAAAATTGCAATGCAAAGGGATTTATGAAAAGTAGTTGGGAGCTATCAAAAGAGAGGACCATCGGGTGGGGTGTAGACGCAGGGTATGCTTTTATTCTGTGGGTCGAAAAACTGCGTCTACCTGCTCTCTTTCTGCTGAGTAAAGTTATGGTTTTATTTCTTTGCATTCTTTCTTTTGTTTGGTTTAGTTTCCAGTGTCGATCTGTTTTCTTCTCATTTGCTATGGGGACTAGGGGAGATTCAAGTTGAGAAGAAGAAGGTTGAAAGATACATATGGGGATTGGTACCCTATTTTGCTTTCCTTTTTTATTTTGCTACCTCTTATTTTTTTCCCCTGCTTTTCTCTATTTTCATAGAAACTGAAAGTATGTAGCAAATAGCTTGAAAATGACAGTTGAAGAGATGAAAGAAGTAATAGATGTTGAGTCGTATGAAATAGATACACAGTGCATTATACATGACAACATTGACGTGGTTTTGCATAGCAATGGGATTTTTAGATTGGATGCATTCTCGTATACTGTTGGGGATTGTCTTTTCGATACATTCCAAGTACTATTGCATTTCCGTTATTCGTCGACCGAGCTACACAATGGATTGAAAGATTATTTCTTGGCCTGTTTTAAAAATGGTGATGTTGAGGCTTTGCAGTCCTATGAATACGAGCTGGAATCTGATTTTCTTCGGCAGTTGCATGGAATACATGATGTCGCTACGTATTTTTCAAAGATGCGATTGTCTGTATCTCTAGTTTTGCCTGCACATGAGAGGGGACTTTGGGGAGATACATTTTGTATATGGTGGTTGTCTAACTGGATGAATATATCAGTTGGCATATGGTCATTGACAAGAAAAACAAGATATCTATTATTCAACAAAATTGCATTTGACAATCCATATTGCATCTTGTTCCATGATGCCAATGCCCTCAGTGGCCATTATGAACCACTGTTGTACAAAAAAATGTCCATATGCAATATAGAAGGTCCTCATATTTACTTGTCCATTATTTGCAAAGACCTTCAATTGCAATGGAAACGGATTTTGCATGGCATAGATTGCCATGGTTTACAGCTGGCAACAAATGTTGTCTCTAGCTGTGGAGATAGTATGTTTAATGCAATTTGTTGTTTGGTGGCAGCAGGGTTCGATGTTCAGTTGTTGTGGCTTTACACTGTACAGTCCTTTTGCAATGCGATTATAGGCGGCAACCAATCATCTTTTAGGTGCTTGCATTAGCACCTTTGCCCATATCTCGTAGAAAATATGTCAGTAGTTGGAAGTTGGCAGGAATACCTTGTGAACATGGTGCTTCCATATGAAAAAGGGAATATGGAGGGTTGCAGATTATATTTGTAATGGTTGTCTATGATATTCAGGGTGAATATCCAAGTGTGGTCACCCTTGCCAGATGGCACTATCCATTCCTGGGTTACTGATTCAAATTATGATCAAACAATTGACATCCTCTCGTTGAAAACAGATACAACACATATCCATTATGAACCTTTGCTTGGACATATCGGTAGTTCAGGGTTGATTTTCCATGCCACCCAAACGACATCGAATCTGCATACGCGTGGAATGATTTTTAGTGAAAATGAAACTCCTCCTGGTTGCAATATGGGAAGACAGGGCTTGAACAAAAAAAACATGTGTAAAATTCATGACAGTTGTGATGAGGCCATAGAGGGCTTAAACAAAAAACATAGAGTAAGTTATCACAATTTGAAAAAAATTATTCGTCAAATTTGTTCAACCTGTGATAAGGCCATAGAGGCCTTGAACAAAAAACATAAAGTAGTTTCTCAGAAGCTGGGTGAGAGTGAAATTCATCCCAGTTGCCACCAGCTCATCCTGCCCTTGGGCAAGAAACGTAGAGTAAGTTACCCCAACTTGAAAAAGGTCATGCGCGAGAGAAAAAATACATTGCTACACTTCCTTTTAAAGAGAAACTCACATATCACAATGTAAAGAAATTTGTTCGTGCAGAACAAAACATAAACAGGTGCGATTACATATCCCAGAATGGTCATGCAACTATGCCAGTTCGTGGTCTACAAGCAACACCATGCAGTAGTAGCAATGAAAACCAAGAAACAATTTCTACCCATACTTCCATGCGAAAGAAAAATGCAAGATATACCTACATGAAACAAATGAAAGACACTCCTTCCATTGCATGTGCAATTTGTGAACAATTGAATTTTTCAAAAAATAGTAAGTCTTTCACGCCTGATTTCCAAGCAGAATACCTCCGCTTGACAGCGCACGATAAACCATTTTCCAGTGCGAAAGTTTTTCTTCCATGCAAACGATCGCTTGAAAATGGAAAACTGCCACAGTTTGCAACCCCTGGCCAAATAAGATGTAATACACCACTAGAAGATGTAACTGCACTTACGGAACTTGAGGAGAGACTTTTGTCTCTGCGAATTGCATTTTCTCAAATTAGACCTTGGGGCTATAAACGACCCCAAATGGGCTTAACAGGATCAATTATTAATGTGCTTGTTCAGCTAGATGTTGTGCAAAAAGCATTGCCACAATTCATTAACAATACAATTACAATCGTTGTGGCTCTGAAAAGACGCTTGCGATACAAAAATGCTTATCAGACAAGCAAAGTGCATGTGCATGTTGTTATGAAAGCATTAAAGGAATTATGTTCCAAGGACCTGTACAAAGCAGAGAACATTTGTATAAATGGCAACTGGAACAATGTTCTCGCATAATAACATGGCAAATTTGTAGACACTCTCGAAAATCCTAGTGATTTTGATACAAGTGATGAATCGGAGAATGAAACACCTGCTGAAACATTGGTGCATCGATTCACTGATTCACAGTGCATTCGTGACTTGCAAGACAAAATTTTCGAAATTGCACCTGCCGAGGGGCAACGTCCACTTGGAATATTCAAGGACAAATTCGCTGAGGAAATGAACTTTCCAACACTCTTCTATGGAGATCCATGTGGCACTGATATTACAGAACGATTCAGTTATCATAAAATAGTCTGATGGGAGCTGCTACATTCAAGTGGTTACTTCTCCTGTCACATAACAATATTGTTTTTCAAAACAATGTGAATAATAATAGAGCAAGTTGTGTCGTGCATGTGGGTCCGAATAAGAAAAGGCCAGGTGCAAGGAAGAAAGTTGTTGGCCAAGGATGTGAAGTACATAGTAAACCTAGAAAAAATTCTGAAATCTGATATTGGATACATAGATTTCAAAAACATATGCACCTCTCTTGACTATTTGCAACAAAACAAAAAAAATATTTTTGCAATGATCCGGCAATTGGGCCTGCCAACATTTTTCGTCACATTTACAAGTGCAAAGAATTATTGGGATCCATTGGTGGCTTCTGTATCTAACCCACATAGGAACAGGAAACGTAAAAAAGAAACTGATACATTGGAAAATAACGACATTGACTACCTCATAAGAAAAGACCCAGTGACATGTACTCACTACTATAGACATAGAATAAATGCTTTGAGAAAATTGATATGCCATGATGAAATGTTTTTCGAAAAAAATATCGGACTATTTTTTTGTGACTGAATTCCAGAATTGGGGAAATGAACATGACCACACACTATTGTGGATATAGGGTGCACCGATCTATGGAGCTGATAACAATTCAGAGATTGAACAATTTGTGGATAAATACATAACATGCAACACATATCATTTGGATCCAGAACTTGCGAAAGTCCATAGACATTACCATACAAGAAGTTGTAGAAAACGAAAAATCTCGCATTGCAGATACAACTTTCTCGTGCCACAAATGAGAGCTACAAGAATCATAGAGCCAGTTAGTTTAGAGGACAACGTTGTTGTTGAGAAATCTAAATCCTTGTTCACATTTCTAGAACAAGGAGGATTTGACAAAATGATGAGCTTTGATGCCTTCTTGACACAGGTAAATCTATCAAAAGATGAGTACATCCAAGCCATACAATGTACGCTTAGGCAACCAACACTTTTCCTTAAACGAAAACTCTCCCATATTTGGAACAACAGTTTCTCCAAGGACATGCCAGTTATGTGGAAAGCAAATACAAATGTGCAGTTTGTGCTAAATGCATATGTTGGAGCATCGTAATGTACCTCGTATATGACGAAGATTGACAAATATATGACAAGTGCATTTAGAAGAATACACAAAGAACATGAAAGAAGTCATATTGATGCCATACAAATGATACACACACTTGGCAATACATTGCTTAATATTCAACAAATGTCTGCTCAGCGAGCAGTTCACATTGCACTTTCTTTGCCCCTCACTTGTAGTTCAAGAAAATGTGTCTTCATAAACACATCTCCACTTGAAAAATGCACATTCGTGCGTAAACCATCGATTTTGCTGCAACAAGAGCCTGACAATTCAGAGGATGTGGTATGTCACTCTATTATTGATTATTACGTCCAGCGTTCGTCTCCTATTAGGCATATCTTCTTAGCAGAATTCATATCGAATTAAAAAAAAATGGTGCACCCATATCAAAAAGATAAAAACCCTCTGTGATACAGTTTGTCAAATACAATAAACATTGTGACTATGAAAACTATTGTAGAGAAAAATTGTTGTTGTACGTTCCGTTCGATGAAAACGAAGACACATTAATACATAACTTCTCTACATGGGAGGTTGTGTATGTTGCGTCAGAGAGTATAGTGCACATCAATGAAGCTAGATTTACCTACAATGTTAATCCAACATGGGTCAATCTAGAAGTTGCACTTAATGACCTAGAAAACCCTGGTGATCATGATGAGACATTCAGAAACCCAAAAACAACCAGAACTCCTTCCGAGTCCTATGACTTATAAGAAAATTTGCCTCGTCCTCCAGCGGCTAGAAGTGAAAAACGTATCAATCTTGGTTTTCAAGTTACAAAACATCCTTTCCTAATTGAAAATAATGAATACCACAGAATAAGACGTCTATTGAATCGCAAACAACAAACAATTCTAAAGGACATTGCTCTTAAAAAATGCTTGAGCATGAACAGTCTTGTGCATGTGTTCCTTACAAGCGGAGCAGGAATAGGCAAGACATTCACAGTGAAATCATTGTTCCAAATGCTTATACGAATCTATGATTCAAACAATTCCTCTGATCCTATGAAACCAAAGGGCCTAATAGTTGCATACACGGGAAAAACTACATACAATGTTGGTGGAACAATAGTCCACTCTGCATTTTTAATTCCTTTTAACAAGTCACGGTTTCTTCCACTTAGCAAGGAAATGTTGGATACATTATGTAAGCTTTATGAGGAACTCCAAATTGTCTTTATAGATGAAGCATATTTGATTGGGAGTCAGTTCTTGTGTTCCGTCGACAACCGACTAAGAAGCATAAAACATGTGTAGACGAAATACTTTGGAAACATTGACATGATTTTCTGTGGGGATCTTTACTAGGCACAGCCCATCTAAGATTCTTTGATATTTGAACAACCTACTGTTAACATGGAAACAGTCACCCATGACTTCTGGAGAGACAATATTAAATGCTTTGAGTTGCATACTACAATGCACCAGACAGATGAAACATTCATTGCAATTCTGAATACAATGCGCACAAACAGCCAAACATATGATGACTTGACCTATATCAATTTGAGGTGCTTACGGCCTGCACCAACAGACCCAATGTTCCCTTACCTCTTCTACACAAATAAGGATGTTGCAAAGCATAACAACCACATGTTGTCACTCATGCCTAGCGATGATATCATCATCAATTCGATTGACCCGGAAGAACACAACCATGGAAATGTGCCACATCATGAATATTCAGTCACTTTACCTTTGCAGCTTGTCCTCAAATTAGAAATGTTGGTCGAAATATATGCCTGCAACTATGATTCATAGGATGTCTTGGTGAATGGTACAGATGGAATACTGAAAGGCTATATGAAGACAAAAAAAGTGGATGTCCTTTGGATTAAGTTCCATGAACCGCATATAGGCAAGCGACAAGCAATAAAGTTGTCTTATCTATATAATTCAAACACTAGAAGCGATTGGACACCTATTTTGTGAATATCAAATCCATTATCGACATCAAAAAAGACAGGTCGACTAAAGATTTGAAAACAGTTTCCAATTAAACTTGCATGTGCACGTATAGTCCACAGATCACAAGGACTAACACTTGATAATGTTGCATTTCAACCTACTGGAATTCGTATACATGGACTTGTATACACAACACTATCCTATGTCAAAAGCATAGACTCAAGGATTATTTACTAAGTCCTCTCACAAAAGATAACTTCAAAGTGAAACAGAAAGTTGATATTGAAATGGAACGACTTAGGACCACCGCAAAATGGCAACTGCATTATGATTACCAATCCATACAAACAAATTCATCTATATCAATTCTCTCACTTAACACACGCATCTTAAATGCACACATGGATGATATATTGAATGACTATGATATAATGCAATCCGATATTCTGTGCTTGAAGGAAACACACATGGAATTATGCATGCAGAACAAACAATTCCCAAATCACAATTGCATATCAAGTTACATTACACATGGGGTGATGATACTTGTGAAAAAACATGTACCAATTTTGGACCATATACATATCGAAGAAAAGAATATTGAATTGGTGCTTGCAAAAAAATATTCCCATGAAACAGAAGTTGCAATATCGAATCTGTATGCTGCTCCCCATGCAACATTCTCCAACATAGTGCATGTTATTTCCAATGCATTGGGCCATTTCCATCTGAACGGACCCATTGTACTTGTAGGAGACTTCAATATTGACATGTTACAAAATACTAGCATAACAAAAGAATTGGAAAACTACATGTGCAAATACAATCTCCGCTTTCTTTTGAAAAACATAGGTCGTCTGCAAAATGCACTTATTGACCATGTCTGGTCCAATGTGCCCATTCCTCAATACAGTATGTTTGTCTTAGACACATATTGGTCTAATCATGATACAATTGGTATTGCACTTGAATTATGACATATACATCAAAATTATTGCAAAATCATATTTCTATGTTTCAAAGCATATATGTATCCATGATTTCTACACATATCATTCTGGTGAGCATACAGACGGTGTTCTACTTCAATTATAAAATATGCATTGTGCAAAAAAAAAAAAAAAAAAAAGGCACATCCTCCCAAAAAATATTTGTGACTCTATTCATCTTATTCTATTTTTTTTTTGTATATGTACATAGTAGTTGCCTTTTTCTTAACATCTAAACGTATGTTCATATCCCTTTTGTTTTGTACTTTTGTTGATAGAAACAGACAGGAAAACTAGATGGCGCAAAGAACTCCTACCCAGAGATGTAGATGAATCCATGCAAAGGTGCATTCTTTTTCTGCCCGTGTTCCATATTAAATAGTTTTTCGTTTACTTTCTCTGTATTTGTCAAACTTGTTTGCAGCTATGTTTTTTTTTGTTTTTTTGCGCCTAGAGGCCGCTACCTTGCACGTCCGCCATCCAATAGAAATGCAATGTTGAACCAACCAGCCCACAAGTCCACTTGTCAATTTGTATATCGCCCAACTATGAGTGTTATTTGCGGGACACAGAACATTGGAGGCATAATGTACATCCCACAAGTGTGCGATCCAAATAAGTGGCTAAGTATGGAATAAGGGATCTGTGCACATTTGGTATGTAGTGCTCGTTTCTTGGAACCCTCCAACCCTGGAGTCTGTCAATTTGTATATCGCGAGAATCAGTAGAAGTAGAATGTTCAGCCGACCAGCTCCCAAATCCACTTGTCAATTAACAAATGTTGAGTCGGCCAGTCCGCAAATCCTCTTGTCAATTTATTATTATAAGCTATTTGTAAGGCATTGAACAATAGAGGCCCATTTTTAACCCCGCCAGCCCGAGAACCCGCAATCCAGAAACTGTACATGGTCTATAAAATCTCATCCCAAGTCTGCTTGTCAATTTGTATATCGTGGAACTGTATGTGTTATTTGTAGAACACGACACAATAGAGGCCTATTTTTGACCCCTCCCGCCCGAGAACTCGCAAGTATGGAATGCGATATCAATACATGGTCTATAAAATCTCATGTCCATACTTTATAAAGGTACATATTTAGTTTTGCCTCGTTTCTACACACACTGATTTGGTAACCACAAAGTTGGTGTTGCACATGAATTATGAAATATGCACTAGGAGTCGAACAGAGCCCTTTGCTTTTCTTAGGCAATTTTGAGCCCGCCAGCCTGGAACCAAATTTCTATATGGAAGAAATTGACCCAATGTATAGTCCGCAAGTCCACAATCCAAATAAGTGCCTAAGTATGGAATAAGGGAGCTGTGCATATTTGGTATGTATTGCTCATTTCTAGGAGCCCGCCAGCCTTGGAGTAGAATGTTGAGCAGGCCAGTGCGCAAATCCACTTGTCGATTTATTATCATAAGCTATTTGTAAGGCACCGAACAATAGAGCCCTATTTTTTACCCCGTCAGCCTGAGAACCTGCGATCCAAAAACTGTGGATGGTCTATAAAATGTCAGCCACCCTACAAGTTTGCTCATCTATTTGTATATCACGAAACTATGTGTGCTATTTGTAGAACACCAAACAATAGAGGCCCTTTTTTTAGCCCGCCTGCCCGAGAACCCGCGATCTCGAAAGTGGCCAAGTATGGAATGTCATATCCGTACATGCTCTATAAAATCTCATGTCCATACTTTATGAAGGTACATTTTTAGTTTTGCCTCGTTTCTACACACATTGATCTGGTAACCACAGAGTTGGTGTTTCACATGAATTATGAAATATGCACTGGGAGTTGGACCCAGCCCTTTGGTTAGCTTAGCTAAACAATTCTGACTCATGCAGTTTCAGCATTGGACACTCAGCAGTTTCACCATGCACTTTCAGACTTGGCCATTCCTTCATTTCTTGCTCTTCCTTGTGCCTGTCACCTTCGTACGTGTACATAATAAGAAATAGTGTTTATATATGTGTGTGTGTGTGTGTGTCTTCTTTCTAGATATTTAATGCTAATAGGTCATCGTGCAGGCACCATCTAAGTTGTCATTGATGTGCGCAAGGCTCGAGAAGTTCTGCCATCAATGGAATTTTTGCGAAGGCTTTTCTTATCCCTTCCCACTCTTAATTTCAAATGCCATGGAATGTCATTTGCACGCCGCTAGCTTGCTTCCTTCATGAAACCTCCAATCTCTTCCTAGTCTTAATTTCAAATACCATGGAATGTCATTCGCACGTTGCATTCTTGGTTCGTTCACGAAACCTCCAATCCTTAAATGTTCCTAGCCGTAACCGCCACCTTCGCACTTCTAAGTATGCAATAATTAAGCTTTAATTCTAACATATCACCATATAGCATGCATAGATATTGTCATTAATGAGGAGATTTTCCATTCACACGCATTGAAGCAATGTTTCCAGGGGGTTATATTCTCCCCTCCATTTCTTCATTTCAAGCAGCGTCTGGAGCAAACCAACGTTTCCATAAACTACTGGAAGCAAATCCATAGCAATTTTGTAGAGATACAATGAGCATCTTCCTCATGAGCTTCCCGTGCAGAAGAAGGGAAAATAATTATAGGGGAGGCGGAGCAGCCTGAAATTTACAGTGAAAACATGGATCTTGACGTTGATCTATATTATGAAACCTTGATCATCCCGGAGACGCAATTTAGCATGCCTGCTCAATGGACATGGTTGATACCGAAATCTTTTACGAAGATGAATCCTTCGTATTCCATAGTGTTATTTTTGAAACCGAATCAAAAAAAATAATCATTGAAAAAAGAGATGTAAAAAATAAGAAAAGAAAACATCGTTTAGAACTTGACCTTGCCAATATGCAGGCGTCCAAAATCTCTCAACTTCACATGGCAACCGGAGATGCTCTTCATGATTATGTTGGAGTCATTGAAGTCGAAAATGCCAGACTAAAGAACCAGATTAAGGAATTAGAGGATCTTTGTTTCCTATGCCATTGATTGGCAGTTCTTTGGAAATAGCCATGCCTGCGACTGCGTGCACCCCTGCAAAAAATCTAAAAGGGTCCTCCAGCTTCCTCGCATCCTATACAGGATATGTGGAGAAAAATATCAACAAAAGAATGGAACTGATTACTAAGGCATGGGAAACATCACAGAATATGGATTCCCTAGGGAGCAGGGCACATAACTTACTCCTACTTCTACAGACGGATTTAAGAAATGAAGAAACTTTCTATGTGCACATGGTCATCCCTTTTTCCTTTCATGTCAACAACATGCCAGAGACGAGAAGAAGACAACATGATCTCTCGTCCAATAAACGACTCACTCAATTAGAAGCATGTTGGAAAGAGAAAGTGAAGAACCTGTATCTCATCGTCCAATCATGTGAGCAAGCAATACCAAAGAAAGAGACATTATTCACAAAGCTCACCAAAATAGACTTAGCAGGAAAGACAAATGGCTTCCAGGACCCCAACTTAATCCTCAACTCGTTGGCATTAACCAAGCAAGCTTTCGATAAACAAGTTGATAATTTGAAGGCCTTGTCTTTAGAAAATTTTTACAGGATTCTTGAATATCATGAAGAAGAGGTGGACAACTGGCTAGTCTGGTATTCGGTACAAAATGGAGAGATTCATGAAGATCTGTGTAAACTTTCAATTGATCTAAGCGAATTAGAAAATGAAGTTTTCATCATTAAAATCTGCAATGAGATCAATGTCACCCCCTTGAGAAGCTATATTGAAGAGAACTTGAAGTGGGTCACTGACAAAATCCAACATGGAAATGCATAAATCCTCTATTTATCAATCCAAATATTCAAGTAGGCCACCCACAAAAACCAACAGGGAAAGGCATGACCAAGAAAACACCAAAATTACTTATACGTAGCATCCTTGTAAGTGTATAGTGATAGTTCTTTCTTTATCAATCCAGTTATTCCAACTTTTCTGACTAGAAATCTATAGCCAAAAACTAATCTTCCCATTTCTACTTTTCAGGTATTACATTCTACCATGTTCGACTTCTTTCCACAGTCCTACTTCTTGTACATATTTTTGTTTTGGTCTGCGGGAGCCCCAATCCCAGTCTATATGACAAATGCATTTACATTTCCAGGAATATGTAACAAACTATTATTTTTTTCATATATTCCAAATAAAACTATTATTTTGTCTCCTTATATATTTATGTGTTCCTAGATTTTTATCTTCAACTATGCTGAATGTGAAGTCATTCTGTTTATTTTATATCAATTCTCTTTTTCCTATGCATATTTTCTCCGACCTGGTCATTTTCAAAATAAAGTATGACATAAATCACTCACTCAAATTTGAGATATCATATTTCACACACACACACACACACACACACATATATATATATATATATTTCTTTAAATTTCCAGGAATATGTAACACGTTTCATTATTTTTTATATAAATGTCATAAAATTGTGTTCACTACTTTTTTTTTACTCAAACGTATAGAGAGTGTGTCATTTTTTGCATCTTTACCACCTATCATTCATACTTTTGCCACAAAGGCCCTTAAAATTAAAATAGTCCGCAAGTCCACTTGTCAATTTGTATATCACAGAACTGTGGGTGCTCCTTGTAGTCCGTGGAACAACAGACGCCCAATTTTCATCCCACCAACTTGACAACCCGCAATCCAAAAACTGCCTAAGTATGGAATCAGGGCTCCGTGCGAGTATGGAATGAGGGCTCTGTGCATGCTCTATAAAATCTCATCCCCATACTTTATAAAAGTACATATTTCATATGTATAAAACTAAATATCTACTTTAAAAAAATGTGTATTTGCTATGTATAATTTATGCTCCCCGGGAACCTATAATTTGATACATTTCAATTTCTTGTATCCACGAGCCCTTGTTTTAAAGAAAACTAATTCAGGAATGTTATTTATAGGGTCCTTTTGTCCACCGCCCTATGTAACAAACATTGGTACTATATTTTTTGTGCTTTTGTCCACCACTGTATGTAAAACCTACGTAAAGAAAACTAATTCGTGAATGCTAAAATTTTGGGACACGGCCCTTTAAAATTCAAATAATCTGCACGTCCCATTGTCAATTTGTATATCACGGAACTCTCTGTGCTATTTGTAGGACATGGAGAAACAAAAGCCCGATTTTAAGGTCCCCAACCCGAGAACCCGCGATCCAAAAACTGGCTAAGTATGGAATGAGGGTTCTGTCCATGCTCTAATTCGGGAATGCTAGTTTTTTTTCTGCTTTTATGTGTTCCTAGATTTTTATCTTCAGCTATGCTGAATGTGAAGTCATTCTGTTTATTTTATCTCAATTCTCTTTTTTCTGATGCATATTTTCTCCTGTCTAGTCATTTTCAAAATTAAGTATGACATAAATCACCCACTCAAATTTGAGATATCATATTTCACATATATATATATATGTGTGTGTGTGTGTGTGTGTGTGTGTGTGTGTGTGTGTGTGTGTGTGTTTCTTTAAATTTCCAGGAATATGTAACACGTTTTATTATTTTTTTATATAAATGTCATAAAATTGTGTTCATTGCTTTCTTTCTACTCAAACGTATAGAGAGTATGTCATTTCTTGCATCTTTACCACATGTCCTTCATACTATTTGCCACAAAGGCCCTTAAAATTAAAATAGTTCTCAAGCCCGCTTGTCAATTTGTATATCACATAACTTTGGCTGCTCTTTGTAGGCCATGGAACAACAAAGGCCCAATTTCCAGCCCACCAGCCCGAGAACCCGCGATCCAAAAACTGCCTAAGTATGGAATCAGGCCTCCGTGCAAGTATGGAATGAGGGCTTTGTCCTTACTCTATAAAATCTCATCCCCATACTTTATAAAAGTACATATTTTGTATGTATAAAAGTAAATATCTACTTTAAAAAATTATGTATTTGCTATGTATAGTTTATGGTCTCCACAAACCTATAATTTCATAAATTTCAATTTCTTGTGTCGAGGAGCCCCTGTTTTAAAGAAAACTAATTCGGGAATGCTACTTATTTGGTCATTTTGTCGAATTCCCTATGTAACAGACATTGGTACTATACTTTTTGTCATTTTGTCCACCAACGTATGTAAAACCTATGTAAAGAAAACTAATTCATGAATGCTAAATTTTTTGGACACTAGCCCCTTAAAATTCAAATATTCCGCAAGTCCGATTGTCAATTTGTATATCGCGGAAATGTCGGTGCTATTTGTAGGACACAGAACAACAAAAGCCCAATTTTCAAGTCCCCAGCCTGAGAACCCGCAATCCAAAAACTGGCTAAGTCGAGAACCCGCTCTTTTAAAGAAAACTAATTCGAGAATGTTATTTTTTTCATACTTTTGTCCATTAGCCTATGTAACAGACGTCGGTACTATTTTTTTTGTTTTTTTATCCACCAGCATATGTAAAAAGGAAAACTAATTCGAGAATGCTAAACTTGTTTTAATTAATTATAAATGATTTTATTGATAGAAAGATAAGTTATTGAGTTTATTATTTCAATTTCATTATTCGACACGAGCTCCTTCAAATTCAAATAGTCCGCAAGTTTGATTGCCAATTTGTATATCACAGAACTATAGGTGCTATTTGTAGGCCACGGAACAACAGAAGCCCAATTTTCAACCCGCCAGACCGACAACCCGCGATCCAAAAATTCAAATAGTCCGCAAAATTGCTTGTCAATTTGTATATCGTGGAACTCTCGGTGCTATTTGTAGGGCACGAAACAACAGAAGCCCAAATTTTCAATCCGCAACCTCGACAACCCTGACATTTTTCAGCTCTATATATCTACTTAATCAAATTACATATTTGATTTTTCTAGGCCACAGAACAACGGAAGCCCAATTTTCAGCCCGACATCCTGAGAACTCGCAATACAAAAATTCAAATAGTCCACAAGACTGCTTGTCAATTTGTATACCGCAGAACTCTTGGTGCTATTTGTAGGCCACGGAACAACAAAAGCCCAATTTTCATCCCAGCACCCCGACAACCCGGAATGAAGCTTGTGTGCATGCTCTATATATCTACTTAATCAAATTACATATTTGATATGTATAATTTCTCCTGTCCACGAACCTATAATTTCATATATTTCAATTTATTCTCTCCAGGAGCCCTTGTTTTAAAGAAAACTAATTCGGTATTGCTATTTTTTATGCTTTTGTCCACCAATCTATGTTACAGACGTTGGCCCTTAAATCTCAAATAGTCCACAAGTCCAATTGTCAATTTGTATGCCGCGGAACTCTGGGTGTTATTTGTAGTGCATGGAACAACACAAGCCCAATTTTCAGCCTGCCAGCCCAACAGCCCCCATGCTCTATATATCTACTTAATCAAATTACATATTTGGTATCTATAATTTATGTTGATGCTAGTTTTTTTGTAACATACGTACGCCCTTAAATTTTAAATAGTCCACAACTCCAATTGTCAATTTGTATGTCGCGGGACTCTGGGTGTTATTTGTAGGGCACAGAACAACAGAGCCCGATTTTCAGTGCGCCAGCCCGAGAACCTGCGATCCAAAAAACTGCCAAGTATGGAATCTCTTTCCCATACTTTATAAAAGTACATATTTCGTATCTATAAAAGTAAATATCTACTTTATAAAATTACAAATTTCATATGTATAATTTATGTTGTCCAGTAACCTATAACTTGACAAATTTCAATTTCTTTTGTATCCACCAGCCCTTGTTTTAAAGAAAACTAATTCGTGAATGCTAATTCTTTTGTGTTTCCATGTACTTGAACTTCTTGCCCACGTGTTTGTACTCGGTTGCATTTATTCCCATTCCAACCTGGCAGGAACTACGCTGTCATGCAACACTTGTTTTATTTTTAAGGAAGAAAGCTCATTTTGAAGGCCATACTCTATTATTTTATTTTAACTTTTTTCTTTTTTGATATTTAAAAAACCTTTTAATTTTTTTGTATTTTTAAAATTTTGATAGATATAAAATAAAAATTGGTTTTTCACATATTAGTATTTTTTTCCATTTATTAGTAAATTTATAATGAAAAATTTGTAATAAAATTTTACAACATTATAATGCAAAATTTTAAATCTAGTTATGTTTGTTCTTGGTGTGAATTCTAAAAAAAAAAATTATTTAATAACCAAGAGACAATATTACCTACCACCTTACTTCGAATCATTAAAGGTTCAATAGGTATACTACTTTACAAATGGTAAAAGTTAAAAAAAAAAAAATGAGACAAAGCATACTAAAACCAAAAGAGAAATTTAAAGAAATTCATGTCCTTGAGAAGCTTTAGTTTGCATGTACAATACAACATTATTTGGGTGCACCATGTTGGCAATTTTGGTTGTGGAAGCATGGTTGACTTCTTTAGAAGCTTTCATCAACTCTAAGGGTTGGGTGTGTAGTCTGCTTAGGGGTTCCTTTGAGGTCGAAGAGAAGCTAAAAAGGGAGGAGCCCTTGAAGAACTTGTACTACTTGAATGGGGAAACGAGACTATCTCCTAGGGCATATTAAAGTGAACTACAACACAAGCAACTAGAGATTGCATATATATATATATATCAATTGTGAGGTCATCTCCAGTCACTTATTTATATGTATCGACATGAAAGACATCAATTCAATCTCTCATTCCCCATTTTTAATATATGATTTGTTGTCTCAACTATAAATTGGTCTCTAACATAGTTCGTTGCCTAATTTTGATGTTCAAATCATTCTTTCCACCTATTCCATCACAGAGTAAAGTTCCACCACTAGTGCTTTCGCCTCAATGTTTATTGTTATTCTTAAACATTAAACAAACTCCATTTCCTTTTGTCTCTCTAAATCATAGATGTCCCCACACCTATCTTCCCTATTATTAGTAATGTTTTTTGAAACACACACATAACGTTATCTTATAATTATTAAAAAATTAAAGTCAATTAAAATTGGGGGAAAATAAAAAGAAACATAGCTCTCACCACAATTAAGGTGACTTTATTTATTTTTCTTTTTGTGTTTTGGATATTTATTAAAAAATTGTTTTTATGTTGTATTTTTAAAGAGGTTTTTAAAAATAATTGTTGTTCTATTAATCAAAATTGTTCTATTAATCAAAACAGTGCCAAGGCACCTTATAAAGGCAAAATATCATTCTCACTTTAGACTATCTGAAAGATTCTAGTAGCCTAACGGGGTAATCCACTAATAAAAAAATTAAAGAATTTTTCAATGAAATTGAAGAATGAGATTAATTTCAAAACTTAAAAAAAAAAAGTCAAAATAAAGTAAGTGTAGAAAAACAAAGTTTCGGCAATAGCTTAATGAATAAATGTGTTATTATAATAATAATAATAATCCATTTTTAAGGTCACGGCCAAGCCAGACGCCTAATTGGTGTATGAGACCCCCTTGTTTATGGGACAAGGGACCCCCTCTGCCCAGCGATTGGATTGGTAAAGTCTACGGAGGTATACATACACTACCCCCCTCTGGATTTGAACTTGTGACCTCTTAAGAGGATGATATGTAAAATAAAACAATGAAACAACGATGAAACAATTCTTTTAAATGATACCCACTCAAGGCGAATTCTAGTTAAAAGAAACATACATTACGAATAAGCAGAAATTAGAAACAAAAGTAAAACATATTTATGAAATTTCCATATTGTATTCATGGATATCCCAAACCTTGGTATACTTTAGTAATAGATACTGTAAATAAAAGATCAAAGTTAGCGGATTTAAATGCATCAATATGTGAAATGAGCAACTGAAATCATAGAATTATCAAGTGAAACCACAATAAATGATCTGGATTACGATGAGAATGAAATGAGATACAAAGGAAAATATAGAAGAAACACAAAAATATAGTGAAACCCAACTTATGTTAATGGATAAAATAACATACCATTGTAGAATACAAACTGGCTAGAATGGGGTAGCTTATCTCTGAAGAGAAAGAGATGTTGGCTATGCTTCATTTTCAACAAGCTCTACATCACACTCCACTGCATGCTTAAAGGACCTCCTTCACCTCGATTATATATGAGAGAGTGAGAGGAGAATAACTCCCTTGATGTGTGTGGGATAAATTGGTCTAAGTTTACAAAATGTCATAGGCATGTAAAACACTAGGACTTCTTGGGAGGTCACACATCCCAGTACTACTCTATCCCAAGCGCACTTAATTGTGGAGTTCTAATGGGATCTGATGCATTAAAATTGTATGCATTACATTACATTACAAATGGAGAGGGAATTACATTGCATTCCCCATCAAAAGGCTGAATATCCTGGTTTATCAAAACCACAGACTCAGAAATGTTGATTTAGTGGAGAAGGTGGATGGCCACCGAGATCCAATTGGATCAATAAAACTTTTGCTATATTCAAAGCTCTCAGTGTTTTCATAAATAGGTTTTCATGGAAGCAAATTCCATAAAATATTTAAGACTTCAAAGCTTAAAGTTCAAAGTAAAGAAATGAAAAGACAAAGTATCACAAAAAATCTAGTCAAATAGGGGATGAATCCTCTATGAAAAAAGAAACATAGGTTCATCAAACCAATGTTGATATTTTTTACATGATCAAAGAGATTGTATGAAGCAAGTTCATGAGTCAACCCAAGAACGATACCCTCTACTCGGTTTTTCCTTTGCTTATATATTTCCCTAAGACCATTTTCTTTATGTTATTAGTTAACGGTCTCTACAATTAGAAATAACATGTAAGACCCCGATTTTGATCCCTATGAACTAGAATGTATTATGTAATTGTGACTTAGGTTGGTGAGCCATTAAATTTGAAATGGGGTTGTATTATGTAATTGTGACTTAGGCTAGTGAGCCTAGGAAATGTTTTACTTCTATATATTACTAAAATACATCGTTGGATGTGAGACAGACAGGGACAAGAGAGATAAAGGGCTATGATTCCATGAGAGAGGGGGGGTTGAGGGGCCAATCCTTTTATTTGTTATTTATTTACCCATGTTGGTGTGGGGAGGGAGCGTGTGAGTATCTCGGGGAGACTACATTGTCTCTTGGGGAGCGTGAGTCTCTTGGAGAGACCACGTCCTTGTTATTTAAACTCAACCTACTGGTTGTTTAGGGGGATTTTGGTTGTTCTTTTGTGGCTCATTCATTTTTTGGTTCACTCATTTTTGGGTTCCTCATTCTTGTTGATTCATGTGCTCTAGTTCTAGGCATGGAGACGAAAAACTAGAAGAGGAGAGCCATTTTTAGATGGTTGTAATAATTTATTGATCATTCCATGAGGGAATGGATGCATGTGTGCATGAGATTGATGATAGTTATGAAAGAACTATCCACAGCTGAGAATCCTTGGAGTTTCCAACATTGATATTTCTTGACCAATAGAACTGGAGTCCTAAAGATAAATGGAACAACATGAGGGACTGCATGGCAGAGAAAGGAGTTCATTTCTTTGGGTTGTGCAGGATAAAGTGGAAAGAGAGCTAGAAATTAGGATTGTTGTGTGGTTGGGAAAATAGGAGAGTCAACTAGTCAACTATTTTGTGTTTTAGTTTTGGCCCAAGACCCGTCCTTGTGGATTCATAGCCCTAGCTCGAGGGTGACACTTTTGTTGAGAAAGAATGAACAACAATTTCTATGGTTGGGAGGAACGTCCTTGGTTTGCAGCAAGTCGGTGATGATTTAATTAAATATTATTTCTCTTTGTGTTCTCTATAGAATGTATATTCTGTTGTGTATCTATTTATCTCTGACATGTATTCTCGTGTGCATGCTTGTTGGTTGTTGTTGTGCATGGCACGTTGTTGATTTCTTGGATGGTTAATATGAATCTTCTTAATTTGCATGCATCGGTTTTATGTTCTTGATTAATTAAAGAATAGAATAGAATTTGTATCATTCCAAGAAGTGCATCTGGAAATAGCGTGGCCATCCTTGGTGGCTAGGTACGCCACAGAGTGGTATTCAGAGTTTTTTCCGCATTGATGCAACTCAGACTAGTGGTCCGAGTATGTTACAGAGTGGTATCAAAGTTGTAGGTTACAACATTGGGCCTTCAAGGGCCTACTACATGCAAGGACATAAGTTCTTGAAGTTCTAGAAGTAAAAAATAATTAATTGCTTTGACAACATCGGAGGGGGGAATTTTCATGGTTTAAACTATGTTTTCCAACCCTGAGGAATGGATTCAAGTTGATCCTTCACACTCATTACCTTCCGACGATCTCCTCCTTCATGATCAGAGCAGTAGATTCAACATTCCAAGCAAGAGAAACTAGTGCACAGGAGTCGTCGATCTCACCCTGCGAGGATTCCTAGTTGTTGATCTGTGATGGAGTTATTTATCCCACATGCACAGGAAGGGGTTCATGAGAACAGTTTATAAACAAAACACAAACCTTTGTTACTTGTGCGTGAAGCATGGAGAGTTGTGGAACCTTGTGGATCCAACGTGCAACATAATGTTTGGCCAAAGTAACTGGTATCGGTGGATCAGATCAAAGTTATTGGATGGATGTTGCACATGGTGGTCGGTGGTTCGGTGCCCCGGTGGGATGATGCCCTGGTAGCCACATGTCACACCAAGTGGCAGGTCATCTCATGATTGGATGCCCAATGTGCTATCTAAGTCACTGAATAAGGTGATTGATCCATTGTAATGTGTAAGTTTACCCAATGGGCCAATCGCCCAGTGGCCTGGTCTACCGGATTGGGATATCAACTTAAGAACGTAGTGTTAAAGGTTTCTAGGGGGCTCATGCCCCAATGAGCCAATCCTCGGAATATCAAATACCAGAAGAACGTTAAGAAGTGGACGAGAGAGAAAGAGTCGAGGGTCTCAATGGCCCAATACGATGTGGTTTGAGAAGTTGTAGTATGGGTTGGTGGCTCGGTAGGTTGGTGCCCCAGTGGCTCGATATGCCTGATAGATTGGATTAGACCAGAATCGTTTGGGAGAGTTGGATCAAAGTTGAGTGTGGTAGCCAGTGGCCTGGTGCCACATCATTTTCCATGTCAATTCCACATGTAATCTCATTATATTTTTCCAATCATTTCCTTTTGGAATTTTATAACTCGACATATTATGCCTTGCAATATCTAGTTACGTATACAAGTCATAACATGCAGGGGGTAAATTATTTTAAATATTTTTAAGAGTGTTGAGTAACATAAAATCATCAGATAATTTCCCATAGATAATTCTCCCTCCGATAGAACCTGTTGCATCATCAAAGTGCTCATGATTTGATATGTGTTTCTCAAGATTTCATTCATATATATCAACAACATAAAACCATATTTGATCCTTCCATGGAATAGGGAGTCTAAGCTCAAATGCTTCATTAAATTTGGCTATGAAATGGTGACCAAATTGTAAAATTGCTTGGCATTTGTTTTGAGTTGATGTGATCAAGGTGTGTTTAACATTTATTGTACTAACATCCATAATGAAATTCATTATATCCATGATTTGTAAAGTCTGAATATCTACACTAGTTATATGATTTACAAATTGTATGACACCATTGGCAATTTGAACCTTGTCTCATAGTTGCTCCCAAGCTCTTTTAACTTTTAGACTCATATTTCTTTCGAAAGTCTCTATTTTTTGAAGTACATTAAAGTGACTTCTCACGTGCTTCATAAGTGATTTTATTTGGTCCCATATATAATGTTTTGATCCTATCAAATACTTTCTATCAGATTTTTTTTATTAAAACTCTACTTGACTTCTTCAAATTCTACAATTTTCTCATAGGACTAAGATAATTCAGTATCATTTTGAGCTATATCAACATAGATATTTTCCACTAATGTATTTCGTTTGTTTACTTGTATTTGAAAATCAATCATCTCTAAAACTTTACCTTGATACTCACTTTCCATCTTCTGGAGTTGTTCACGAAGTGTTGATAACTCCTTTTTAAGTTGTATTATTTTTCCTTGATCTGAGGTTTCTGGATTCTCCTTAACATTGGGAATGGTTACCTTCTTAGCTAGATTAACTGATAAAGCATCTGATTTTTATTCATTGATCTTGTCAATGTTTGCTTGTAGCTTTACATTTTGTTCTCTAAGTTGTCTTATTTGATCTTTCGTTTTGTCTTTTTCTTTTTCTAATTCCACTATTTCTTTGGTATGACTTGCACAGTGACATGCGGGTTCAAATTTCCTAGGAGGTTTTGAATTTCCTTATCCTTTTCTCCAGTCATTGAGGTTATGCTAGATTTATCCTTTGTTGTGGTTCCCAAAGAGATCAACTTCTATTTGAAATCATTGATTGAAACCAAACGTACCTTGTTAGTTTCCTTCTCAACTAGTAATTTATTTTCAAGCTTAGTAATTTGCATCTTCAGTCATTTGATATTAATAGATGCCTGAATTAGATCTCTTGCCACTATATTTCTTGTCTTCGATGCCACTCGATCTTGTATTTAGTTAGCAAACTGTTGAGGTCAACGATAAATTTCGTGTTATCATATTCATTAGGCTTGATATCCTTTTCAAGTTTATTATCCTTAGGTTGTAAAATGGCCATTTCAATGTACCTTTGTCATAATCAATTGAGGATAACAACCTTGAAGAAGCAAGCCCTTCATGTGTAATCTGGGAATATAAATTATCTTTGGTCTATTTAGCACATTTCTTGTTTAGCTCCATTTCTACAAAAACATCAAACTCCTTCTAAACAATTGCAGTCTCCTTTGAAGCTTCATTATATGAGACTTTGTTTATTCCTTGAGAATCATTGGGTTGGAATGTGAACAATTGTTACCACAAACTTTTCCACCTATTTCATTTTCAGCTTTGGGATCCCTTTTCTGCTTTTTAACAAGAGGTTTCTCTAGGGTGTCTTTTTCCATAATATCATCTACATCCAAGTTATTTCCTCCTTTTACAGATGCCAAATGTTGTTCCTGTTATATTTTTTGCACCTCTGCCCAAGATTCTTTGTTGGCCAACCTTTCTTTCTCTGTAGTTAACTGGTGAGTATATGATACTAAACCAACCACAATCCTCATGTCAAAAATTACTTGAAAAGGATCATATTGAAAAGACATCCTCTTCAAACTAAAAGGATTTCATTATATTTTCAACAATAGTAAAAGCAACTCTAATTTTAATAATGAATGGCATAATCTTACCCTGTAATACAAAGGATGTATTCTTGTTCTTAGAAACAAAATGAACATAATCTGCATTAAGCATTTTCCAAATATACTCTAAGGCAAAAATCCTTGGATTTAAATAGAGAGGAAGCCTACGGGGCTTTAGTTCAGAACAAAAAATCCTCAAAACTGTATAATATTTAGAGATGTACCAATCTCCAAATTTTAATTCATAACTAATATGCATATATATCCTACATTCAGGAGGAAGCCTAGGTGGAACCTCGTTGAAAACCAAAATATAGGCTACTGACATAAAATCATCAAAAAGTCTTAAAACCATTTTTTAGACCACGATATTTGACAAGATGAGTCCATTAAAAAACTAGGAGTAATATTCCTTCGTGAACTTCTTTTCTTAACATCATATGTGAGAAGAAAGTCGGTTGATGATAAAGAAGGAGATATACAAAATATGATTGTGATAAAATTTTAGCATAAAAATCTTAGATCTACCAGTGACTTATTAATTCAAACTTTAGATCTGATCATTAACATACTGGAAAATACACATTTATGCTAAACTAAACATAGCATAAGAAAATAACACAACCACACAAAGTACACAATGTTTTTACCCTAGAAACCCCACTCCTCTAGGGAAAACCATCAACACTTCAGATCTTCTTATTCAACAAATAGTTTACGATTACGTTACAGAGTTTGGATATGAGATTGTTCCTCATATATGAGCTTCTTCTAGAACCTCTAGAAGCAATCGGTTATACCTCAAACCCTCTAGATCTTCCCTTGAGCTAAATTTGCCTCACTTGGAGTATATAGGTCCTATGGCCCCTATGGATCGGCCCTCAAGACCTATGTTTCTCCTCGGCTATACTATACGGCTCTGCTCAGCTGTCAAGGGGGCAGTCGTACCATTGTATGGATTAGCTCGATCTCCTTCTCCATAGCTCAATCTCCCTCCTTCCTACCCCAACTTGACAATACGACTCACGACTTCCTTCTTGCAAGTCAAAACACCACACTCGACCCTTCCTTGGACCCTCATACCATTCTGTACAATCCGTACAACTCTCTTGCATGGGAGCAACTTGCTTGAGTTATGGAATTGTTGATTCAAATCTCCTTGGTTGGCTACTTGTACTCACAATTGTTGAATTTCCTTATATATTATCATTGAGGCCCTAGATTGACCTCCTCTATCAAGCTTGACTTAGCTTGCTACCTTGATAACTCTCTGAACTCCCTCTCAAGCTCAGGTGGTGAGTCTCTCTAGTGATAGTGAAAAATAAGGCTCTCTTGGTCTTTTATAAACCCTAGTCTTTCTCTCATTTAATATTGTCCCTTAGATCTTCTCCTCAAGATATAGATCTGACGGTGGGGACTTAATCAAGTGTTGAGACAACTTAAGTCACAATCAACGATTGTGACTTAATCTCACGTTGACTTAATTGATTACCCACCATCATTAAATCGTCTAAGCATCATGGGGCCCCTTCCACACTACCAGACACCCCTAGTGTGGAAGTACCTACCTGAGCCACAAACTCTAACACTCCCTCTTAGAGAGGGAGGTATTTCCACTAGAGCTACCTCCTCCATGGTCAACTCCTATGTGAGTCTCTGCCTCTGAATTTGAGAGACCCGTTCTCTCTAGATCTGGATACTCAACCTGCTCTTCTGTGTAGCTATTGTTTCCACATGTACTAAGACCATCTAGGTATCCCCACTCTTCCAACTGAGTCCACTCCCACCACATGGGCCTGCTCAAGAGAGCCTCTCGCTCTCTTAAATGCAATCCAATTGTCCCATCACTTCCACCCCTGAACTTGTAGATGGGCTTCCCCCACAACCTGTACAGGCGATCCTCACTGATGCATATCATCACAGGTGGTCCTAAAACCTAACCTCTCATAGGGAGAATATGCACACCATAGCTAAGAAAGATGACATTGTAGCCTTGATCCTCCAAGGATAAGATTGAGAGTACACTAAATCTCATACTTGGTACATAAAGTACCCCTGGTACCCTCGGAGTCCTGCCTGACTCTATCTGGAGTGACACTATCCCTTCTCCTCGGACTGCCACCATGTTGGAGTGCACACCACATCTTACATAGCTCATATCTCAAGTTGAGAACTCCTGGAATGCATCTCTCTCCCCGATCATGTGACAGGTGGCACCACTGTCTAGATACCACCCCTCTCTACATCTGACCTTTGAATTGACAAAGAGAGTGTACTCATCTCTGAACATCTTGGAGAACTGGTGAGATGTAGCAACCAACTGTTGCTCCTCCTCCTTTGTTGAAGCAACCACCTAGTACTTATTTCCCTTTGTCCCCTTGCCCCTCTTGGCTTGAAGACACTGGCTAGTGTAGTGTCCAAACTCACCACATACATAGCACTTTATGTGAGAGAGATCCTTCTTTGGCTTGTTGCTACATATAGCTCCTCCTCTTGGAACTAAGGCCTTCTTTCCTTTCATCCCCTGTTTGGAGGTGAGGGCAAGATTATCCTCATCCTCATCTTCATCCATTTCCTTTCCTTTGTGTATCTCCTCTTGGAAACAATTATCCCACAACCTATCCCAGCTTGGCAGGTTCTCTTTGGCCATTATCCCTGCAATGAAAGGGTCCCACTCCTTTGGAAAACCCTTCAAGGTTGACCTGACTATCTAAGTTGAAGAGAGTTTGAATCCTACTACTATGATTTCATATATCATTTGCCTAACCTTGGTGAGGTAGGTTGCTTCACCCTCACCATTGGACATCCTCGTATGTTGAATCCTTTCTTTGTGAGCCATGATTCTACTCTCATGATTTGCTTCAAACATGCTCTTGAGGATAGTCCACATCTTATGAGTTGTGTTCTTCTCACCAATGTGGTGGATGAGATGATCCTTCACTCCATCCAATCGAAGTACTTTATGGGCCTTTATCTCCAAGGCATCATGAATATCCTTATCTTTCGGATCTATGGGTATTGTGGTTGCCTTCTCTACAATACTCCACACCTTGTTGTCCTAAAGTGCAATCCTCATGCGATACTTCCACTACACAAAGTTGGAAGCTCCATCAAGCCTATATTCATATATTAGGCTTGAAGCCATCTTGATTCATTATGATTCTCCCTTGCAACCCTTATTGAAATAACCAGGCCCTTAGATCAGTCCTCAACTTAGCACTTTCGAGTTGTCCCTGAGTCAGATCTAACTCCTCTTGAGTTGTACATCCTTCTAGACTCTCCTACTCAGAATCTGGCCATACCCAAACAACTCCCTCTCAAGCCGCACAAATTGGTCGTACTATTGTATGGTCCCCTACAACTCCTCTTCTCTTCGGCGTGGCTAGATGGTACAATGTATGACTCACTCCAACAAGGTCAACCCTTGACCGATCTGCTGAAATAAAGGTTGAACCAATTTTCTTGGGGTCTCTTGACTACATGGTTGATTCCTTCTTTCCTACGGATCTAGACAATGCTTGTGGGTTGTCAGAGTACTCGCTTTGATGCCATGATAAAATTTTAGCAGAAAAATCTTAGATCTACTAGTGACTTATTTATGCAAACTTCATATATGATCATTAATATACTGGAAAATACACATTTATGTTAAACTATACATACTAGAAGAAAATAACATAGCCACACAAAGTAAACAATGTTTTTTCCCTGGAAACCCCACTCATCTAGGGAAAAACCATGACACTTCAAATCTTCTTATTCAGAAAATGATTTATGATTACATTATAGAGTTTGGATCTGAGATTGTTCCTCATATGTGAGCTTCTTCTGGTACCTTCGGAAGAAATCTGATGTACCTCAAACACTCTAGATTTTTCCTTAAGCTAAAGTTGGCTCACTTGGAGTATATAGGCCATATGGCCCCTATGGATAGGCCCTCAAGACCTATGTTGCACCTCGACCATACTGTACGGCTCCGCTCAGTTGTCAAGGGGGCAGTCGTACCACTATATGGCTCAAATCGATCTCCTTCTCTGCCCGATCTCCCTCCTTCCTACTCCAACTCAGTCATACAAATCATGGCTTCCTTCCTGCAAGCGGGAACAATCTAGGGCAACAATGCTCATAGATCCTCTACACCAAGAGAACTTCTCAGTGCTCATAGATTTTGTTAATGAATCTGCAACATTCTTCAAAGAGTCCACATTCATCAACAACACCTTCTTTTCTTCAACCATGTCTCTCACAAAGTGATATTGAACATCAATATGCTTTTTCTTCGAATGATAAGCCAGGTTCTTAGCTAGAAAAATTGCACTTTGACTGTCACAATCTATCCTTACAGCTTGTTGTACCAACCCAATACCTGAACACAATCTTTGTAACCATACTGATTCCTTTCTTGCATGAGTGGTTTACATGTATTCAGATTTTGTAGTTGAAAGTCCCACTACAAATTGTCTTTTGCTCATCCAACCGATTGCTCCTCCAAACAGGTTAAACACATACCCACTTGTAGATATTCTATGATCCATATCTCCATCCCAGTTTGCATCCAAAAAGGCATGTATGTCCAACACTCTATCCAATCCCGGTCTTCCTTGGTAGCACAATCCATAGCTAGCAGTGCCAAACAAATACGTGAAAACCCTCTTTATTGTTTCCCAATGCTCCTTCCCTAGGTTTGACATATAATTGCTCAAAACTCCCACTGCATGTGCAATGTCCAGTCTAGTACAGACCATTGCATACATCAGACTGCCAACCGCACTCGCATATGGAACACGAGACGTGTCCTCCTCTTCTTCTTGTGTCTTGGGACACTGATCCGCAAATAACTTTACACCCACAGAAATAGGGACCCTGACTGGTTTACATTCTTGCATAGTAAATCTCCGCAATATTATCTCCACATATTTTCTCTAATTTAACCAAAGTTTCATGTTTTTCCGATCTCTTTTAATTTCCATGCCCAAAATGAAATTTGCAACACCAAGATCCTTCATGTCAAATTTACAGGACAACTGAGTTTTCACATCCTGGATAATCTCCTTGTTGTTTCGTATTAGCAACATGTCATCCATATATAAGACCAGATAAATCAAATGATCACCAATTAATTTAAAATACACATAGTGATCCTCTTTTCTTCTTGTGAAGCCAAGTCCCAACATATAAGTATCAAATTTTTGATACCACATCCTTGGTGATTGTTTTAAACCATAAAGGGGATTTTTCAGTTTGCATACCAACTCCTTCTTTCCCTTCACAACAAATCCTTCTGGATGCTTCATATAGATTTCTTCTTCAAGATCCCCATGTAGGAATGTTGTCTTCACATCCATATGTTCTACTTCAAAATCAAACGTAGCAACAAAAGATAACATAAATCTAATAGAAGTTAACTTGACAACAAGAGAAAAAATCTCACCAAAATCAATTCCCTCAACTTGGGAATAAACCTTTGCTACTAACCGAGCTTTGTATTTCTCCACTTTGCCTTTTGCATTCAGCTTCTTTTTAAATACCCATTTTTTGCCAATGGGCTTTCTTCCAGTCATAAACTCCACTAGATCCCAAGCCTCATTCTTATCCAAGGCTAACATTTCTTCAACCATGTCCTTTTTCCAGAGTTTTCTATCCTCTGAATCCATTGGATCCCTAAGAGTTCTAGTATCATCATCAGTAATAGACAAAGCAAAATTTGAACGTAAATCAAATGGAGTATACATTTTCGGTAGCCTTTTTCCCCACACCGATCTTCTCAATACTGGAGTATGAGGATCTTCTTCTTTTGATTATCATTCTTCTGTAGAGTCGGATTCATCATCCTTTGGCTAAAACTCTATTTTCTCTGGTTCTTCCTCACTTGGTAGACTTCTTGTCTAACAACATCCTTCATTTCTCTAAATACCACATCTCGGCTATACACAACCTTCTTAGTTTCTGGGTTCAAAAGTTTATAACCTTTGGGACCATATTTATACCCAATAAAGATACATTTTTCAACCTTCTTATCTAGCTTACTCTTGTTTTCCTTTGGAACATAAAATAGGCTTCACAACCAAATACCTTGAGATGTGTGAGAGAAGGTTTATTACCAGTCCAGACCTCTTGTAGAGTCTTGTCATCCAGTGTTGATGAGGGTGATATGTTGACTATGTAACATGCAGTACCCACTGCCTCTGCCCAGACTTCTTGCCCTAACCCGGCACCACTGAGCATGCAGCTTGTTTTTTCCATCAGTGTCTTGTTCATCCTTTATGCAACTCCACTGTGTTGAGGTGTATATGGAGTAGTATTCTTCCTTTCTATACCACACTTCTTACGGAATTCTTCAAATTCGTTGCTGCAAAGTTCTCCACCATTATCTGTCCTCGACACCTTAATTATTTTCTCTATTTGATTCTCAACAAGACCCTTAAACTCTTTAAACATGTCAAAGACTTCAGATTTATTCCTGAGGAAATATATCCAAGTATTCCTCGAGAAGTCGTCTACAAATAAGACATACTACACATATTTTCCCAATGATCGAACCGACACAGGTCCAAACACATCACTATGCACTAACTATAAAATTCCTTCTGCCCTTGTTGCACCAGAGGGGAATCTTACCCGATTTTGCTTCCCATATACACAATGTTCATAGAAATCAAAATCCAAAGAGCAGTTAGAAATACCTTCAACCATACCTTTACCATGTAGTAGTTGAAGACCCTTCTCTCTGATATGCCCCGGATTTTTATGCCAGAGCATAACCTTTTCTTTAGAGAATGTAGGAGTTTTTTCTTCTTCTACTCCAATATCAGGAACAATGGAACTATTACACCCATCACTAATAGTGCTTCCTTGCAGCTTATACAAAGTTTCAATCCAAACTCCCTTCAGCAAAACCATTGCTCCTCGAACCATCCTGCAGGTTTCTTTTTCAAATATGGTTTTTACCCCTGCACCGTCCATTTTTCTTATAGAAATCAAATTTTTGGCCAATCCTAGGATGTGTAGAACTCCAGAGAATGTTCTAATCCTTCCATATATGAGCGTCAACTTGACTTTTCCTTGTCCTGTGATTTTGGTTGTCAAGTCATCACCTAGGAAAACATTACTTCCATCATACCTTTCATATTCATAGAACCACTCCCTATGGGAAGTCATATGAAAGGATGCACCCAATTCAACCAACCATGCCTCATAATCTTCATGTGTGCTTGAAGAAGCCAAGTACACATCCCATCCTTCTTCCTTGGAGGTATTTTCTTCTATAGAGGGAGCACCTTCATATCCCTTCACTTTCTCAACATTTTTGGATCTACATTTCTTCTTGAAGTGCCCTTCTTTTCCACATCTCAAGCATACATTTACAAACTTTACGAGAGATTTAGATATACCCTTAGACTTATATCTCCCACTTGAGGACTTATATCTATTTATATATTGGGAGCATCCTCTTGAAAATAATGCATATGTGCTCTGTCCTTCCATGTTCTTACATCTCATCTCCTCCGACAACAAGGATGAGACCACATTATCGAAACTCAAGGTAGTTGTATTACTACATATGGCCAAAACCATACTATCCCACGAGTCTGGTAAAGAGCACAATAAATGAATACACTTATCTTCATTTGAAATTTTAATCTCAACAAATAATAACTGACTTACCATAGTATTGAAAGCATTAAGATGCTATGTCACAAAGTCTCCATCTCTCATCCTCAGGTTATACAACTTCTTCCGCAGGAATAGTTTATTTACCAGGGACTTAGACTGATGCAAATTCCCCAACTTATTCCATAACTCCTTGGTTGTAGCTTCCCCTAACACAATCAGTAATAATGAATCTGAGAGACACAATCAGATTGTACTCTCGCCTTCCGCTCCAACTTTTTCCCATCATCTGTTGACGTTCTTGCAGGTGCAATACCTTGATCCACTGCGATCTACTAATCTTTTTCTACCAACAGATCTTCCATCTTGAGATTCTATAGCTCAAAACTTTTCCCATTAAATTTCTCAATCTCTATTTTCGAACTGCTCGCCATTTCTTTTCACTTGAATAATCAATACCAAAAATCTCCCACAGTAACAAGGCTTATCACAATCCTGAGCCAAACAAGGCTTATCACAGTCTTGAGCCAAATCCCTGACCACAAAGGCATCCCCCTTGTTATTACTTTGTAATTTCCAGAGGTTGTAGAAGAAATTGACAAAGGTAATTACCAAACCACTTTGGAAGTTGGGATCTAGCCCTACCAACTTGAGAGAGGGATCTCTCTATCAGATTTAGATTTGTTTGAGTTTTAAATGTTAGGCTAGTTATGACAGTTCAAATTTTGTTTGTTTGTTTGAAGTAATTCGTTGAAAGAATGCTTAATTTTCAATTGGGCTATGGGGTCTATATTTAAAGATGAGGATCATATTCGGATTTGAATAAGGTTGTCTCCACAGGGCAGGGTAGTAAGACTGTTAGATCTAATCATATTAAATGGAATGAATACGAGGGAAAAGAGGGGAAATTCCACTAAGCAAAGGAGCAGTTAAGAATTCCTTCACTCAGTTTCAGATGAAAACATACAGATCATTAAAAAACAAGAGACAGAGTATACAAGATAAATTTTGTTCTATTGACTTTCTTTTAATGATTAGAATGGAAATACATGAAATTATTACAGAGCATAAGAAAACATTTGACTAAGAGAGAACGACATCACCAACAATCTGACACAAGAATCTTGTGAATAAGCCTTTTTTATTACTGGTCGATCCTTGAAAAAGTTACACAATAGCTCCTGGGTGCAAAAATCAACCCTTAATACTTCGAAGAGAGAATTTTTTAAAAAACTATTTACATCAGATCCCGTCATAAATGACTAGGATATTATGGAGGAAATATCCAACTAATTAGAACTCTAAGATAGAAAATATAGGTATTTGTTGATTTGTTCAAATACTTTGTGTTGATTTGGTGGAAGTGGTTGGTGACTAATAGCTTTGACTTTGGTTGGCTTCTCCATGCTGACTAGAACCTCAAAAATATCTTTATTCAAGTAAAGCGCTAGATATTCCCATCTCTTTTTACCTAGGATGGAAATCTTGAGTAACTTCCTGTATATCTCATCCATTTTTGTATACTTGGCAAAAGTAGGCTTAGTGATGAAAATATGTTTTATCTCATGTTGAATACTCAAGTCCAATTGTAGTGTCTACTGGAAATCTTTACCAGTAATGCTTCCTTGTATCCCTGCAAACTTTGAACTGTCATTTTCCAACTGATTTTCTATTTGTAATCAGACGGAGTGATCATCTTTTCATTGAGCACTAATAATCCAGGAAGACCTTTCTTTTGTAGCACTTCAAACTTACTGAAAAATCTTTGCACACCTATGTCCATCACTTGGGCCTTTTCTTCTAGTTGCAACATCAATCCATTATTGGTCAAGACCTTCTTAATCTCAAGGATGGTATCTCTTATGTCCTCAATTTCTAATTCTTCTAACTCCTGCTTGTTTTTGGAGTTCAGAAATCTGATAAGTTCACTGGCTTATGTGGGTTTTTCTCCCAACTCTTCCTTGATGATCTCAATTGCTCCTCTAGCCTTCTGTACTGATTCATGTTATTCAAATATGATTTGTATGGATGGCCATATTTCTTCCATTGACTTGTTGATTTTCACCCAAATGTTTTCCTTAGCTTGGGCTAAGGTCTTTTCCATGACAATCTCTTTATGTAGTTGTTGTAGTTGTTGACTAAGCCTTTGAGACTTATGCATTTCTGCCTAGTGACTGGCTTGGAACATTGACTTCAACTCCTCCAAATTCTTTACCTTTTCCTGTAGTTTCTTGATCTCTTCCCCTTGAATGGACATGTCTTCCATGGATTTTACAAATTTCTCAGATGCATCTGAAACTTGTATTGAAATTGCTGATGGAATTTTTGTTGATGTAGATGCTTCTGCTATTCTAGTTCCTGCCAGAGGGACTGCCTCCAGTGGGATCATGGCCATCTACACATTCTATTCCTTTTCCTTTATCATTTTATCCATTTATGCTTCCATTTATCTTATTTGTGCATTTTGTTCCATGATGAGCTTCAACATTTCTTCTTTGTGACCTTCAGTCTCAGCCACTTCTTTGGCTTAAGAATCTTCTGTAGCTGGAAGCTTCAGTTGCTTTCTCAGAGATGCTATATCAGCATTCTTATTCTTCAATAACTCCTCTGCTTCCTTGACATTAGTTGGGTCATACCCAATCTTCAACACCAATTATTCTAGTGATTTGATTTTGTTGTCTTTGGCCAAAGAAGATATTTTCTCCAGCTTCAATTGGGACTGAATGTTGTTCAAGGACACCTGCAACTTTGAAGCAGTCATTGAGGTGTTTTCCAAGGTAGAGAGTATCATCTCACATGGCTTCCTATGCATATCCATCTGGTCCACTAGATGGACATCCTTTACATCAAACTCAAAGGCAGTCTTCTTGTAATTTAGATCAGAGAGGTGAAGGATTCTCTAAATTTCTTCATTGATCATTAGCTTTGTGTTGTTGTTCAGCATGCAAACCACTGGGTGATAAAATTGGTCTATGAAGTCCTTGAAACTGTACTCTGCTGAATTTTTCCTGACCAATGAGGTCCATGAGGTCACTCACTGTGGGTTTCCTTCCTGGTTTAATTTTTGAAAAGCACATGGAAACCTGTCTGAATGAAAAAACAAGAACATATACACCAGGACTGAGGAACATATGAACATTCCTTTAGTTGGAAACCTGAAAAGTTGATCATGAATGTTATCAGCCAGAAACTGATTGAAATTAAATTTAATTGTGGCTCTTTCTTCTGTGGAAAAAATGGGTAAAACGCCTAGGATAGGCTCATCTACCCATTCATCTAAGAAATATCCTAACAGGTAAGAAAGTGTGGAAATAATCTGGTTGGATTTGATATTTGAAGATAGAAGATGAATAAGGGAGGTTTTTCTTAGGCAATTGAGCATCCTCTGGTAGAAAAATCTCAAAAATTTGGGCTCTTTGGGGGCAGGTGAGCTTCTGGTACAGGTCATCCAGGGCTTCAATGGAAAATGGGATGGTTGCATCATTTCTATGGATTTGCAGCATCTGGTCAATGGATTCAAGGGTAATTGTGAACATGTTTCGCCAGAGGAGGAAACAATGGCCCTTTGGCCAGGCGAATAACAAGTTTGGCATTTGAGGGCGAATTTGGGGAAATGGTAAGTTTGGGGGAACAAATACATAGGTAAATTGGACTCCCAGACTCCAATTTCATCACTCTTGTCCAGGAAGACATCCTTTAGCCAAGCGTGCAATTCAAAGAAGTTGAATTTGCACCTCGGCTCTGTGATTTTGTAATCCTTATCCGCCAGAGGTATATGGTCAAGGTCGATAGGAGGAGGGAGGATCAGGTTCTCAGACATATCAGCAGATTTGGCCTTTGGGGCCATGATTAATTAGATTTTAAGATAAATCAATGGTGGAACTGTGATTACCCGGGTAAAATGCACCTCTTGACAGTGAGCAGTTGTGGCAGTTGGCTTGACATCTTGTTTTGGCACAGTGTCCATAGTGTCTTTATCGGAAAATGGCATTACAGGGTGATGAAACGGGGTTTTATAGCATGATGGAGGTGTTCATTATGGCACGGGGTGATGACGGGGCGGTTAACAGTCACGGGGAGTGATTTGATTGGGTAATGGGTATGTAGGATGGGACATATAGCATGTGGGAGTCGGGTACGGTGGCAGAGTGAGGTGAGTGGTATTGGGTAGTGGTTTGGCAATATTCCGGAGGGGCGGGTAGGTGGTAAG
>ML776735.1:566355-582550 GCA_009831015.1 Picea engelmannii
GGGGGGTCTGAAATGTTGTGAGGGCACCACGTTAGGTGGGGCTGACAGGGGGTAGACCACTTTTCCATACCCCCCCCCCATTGTTAAGGGCAGAAAGGTTAGGGGGCTTCGAAAAGCGTTGAGGACCATCAATCTGTGAGGTGATGGATGTCTTCGTTGATGATATGTGCGGGAATTACCCCCTACACGACAAAAGGTATTTTCCATTAGTAACTTAGGATAAAAAAATATGTGTTGGGTAGCGCTAAGATTAATTTTTACCCCGTTACACCATGGTCTTATTTTCCTAAGGCTACAATAATTAAATTTAATCAATCAAAGGGTATTTGACATCCCTTTTCAACTTTTATTGAAAACAAAATCACTAATTATCTCCTAACCTAGTCATCTAACATATTAATCTAGCTTAGACTGTTGGATTAATTATTACTCTAACCTATCTAACTTGGACAAGATTAAACAGTTTGACCAAGCTTATTCTCTAACCTATCATCATAAATTCAACAAGTTTGATCATGATTATACAGTATGATTCAAACTAAATTTATTTTTGATGGGGTTTTGTATTTTTCTCTTTTTTTTTGTTTTGTCTTTTATTATTATTTGTATACCCTCTTTACTTTTTTTCTATTTTATCCTTTTCTTTTTCTTTTCTTTTTTCTTTTCTTTTTGTAAATCATTTTCAAAATAAAATATTATTTACAATGAAATATGACTAGAGGAAGAGATTTCAATCACCAGGTGATACTATGAAATATAGGGTTATAACACCATTGAAGCCAATAATTGCTTTGATACCAACTTCAAATTTTAACCTTGTACAATATTTTACTACAAACAAATTTTCAATAAAAGAACAAAAAAGATACAATGGAAAATACACACATTACACAGACATTTTTCCCCTGGAAACCCAAACTGGGAAAACCAACATGTTCTATATTCATTCACACCATACATTGTTTACAATACAATATACATATAGAAGCCAGCAACATCCAAAACCCTAATCCAATGACTTGGATTAGTCAACAACCCTAATTCCTTAACCGGAAATAGAAAACCATCAACAAAAAACCATGTGCCGAAAAACCACCCATATATGGACACAAAAACCGAGGACCGCCCAAAAATGGACACGAAAACTGAGGAAAAAAATTGACTCTCTTTCTAGTCGTGCAAACAATACAACACATATCCAACACAAGATGCCCTCTGGTTTAATGGTTGATATGTTTTTTAGCTGGAGTATGGTTGGGATTTCCCTAAAGCTCGTAAGTCCTAAGGCTTGCATGGTCTCGCGTGTCATAACATTGATGGCAACCCCAAGGTTGATTAATGTGTTACTAATGAGACTATTGTTGATCTGCACATTAACTAATGGACTTCCCAGATCTAAGTATTTAGCTACGAGAAATCCCCCTATCATTAAGTTAGATAGTTTTCCCATGACATGGAAGGTTTGGGGATCCTTTCATTTCCTACTGGGTTTCCTCAAGCAAAGCTCTTGTACCGCTTTTGAATATATGGGCACATCTTTGATGGCTTGAAATAATATTATTTTGACACACACATTTTTTAGCTCTCCCAAGAAGTCAAACTTGGGCTAAGTAAAAGGTTTCTCTAGGTGTAACCTTTCTGAATAGGGTGGGTTTTGAAGTTCAGGGTGGAAATTCTCAACTTTCGAAGGTTCCTAAGATTTTTTTGGTTCCAATTCTTCATTTTGGATATCCTCATTCAAATATTCAATATTAATACAAGGTTGGTCCTTGGTTAGTGTCTTCCCAGATCGAAGATGGATATCATTTCAATATAGGGAAGAGATGGAATAGGTAGGGTAGGCAGCAAGTCTGACAGTTTGCATTGGTTGGCCTGGCCTTCCATTATTAGGGTTATAAATGGGTGTTGCAGGCAGTTTTGGTCGAGGAAGGGTGGGGGTGGATGTGGATGTGGATGATTGCATCTAAAAAATTTGCATGGGTGGTTGTGTCATAGGTTGTTGAGGCCCTTCTACAGTAGGATTTCTCCACCCCTATTTCCATAATTGGTTTGGAGTAGGAGGAGCCACCCATTTTTGTGTCATCACACCCGATGGTTGAGAAGCATATTTCATGGATGTGTTAGTCCAATATGAATAGAAATATTGAGATTGATATCAGATCATACAATGAGGTATGGGTTCCTCAGCTTTCTGATAAATAGTCTTTATTCTAGGTAAGGATGGATAGTTGTGAGTAGTATTTTCCTCGCTGCATGTTCCACGCACCTCGATCTGATCCAACAAACATTCTTTCCATGGGTGCTTCATTCTGCACTTAAGGCAAAATATAGAGAAAGCTTGGTCAGTCTCTTCTCTCTTCTTCCTTGTTTACAATGTATCCATTTGGGTGCTCAAGGAAATAAGTATGTCGGTCTTGAATTCCTCTAACATGTTCCCGATTTCTACCCTCATAACTCCACCTTTTGTAGTTTTTCCAATTCTTGCTAGTGTATCCCTTGGTCCTCTGCTTGTTTTTTACGTTCCTTTGGAATATTTACGACGAAGTTCTAAGATAGTATCATATTCCAATTGAGAGATGCCTCCTCCACCCATCAGGTTGAGAATTTGTATGCAGTTGTCTCAGACTCCTCAGATAAACAAGACACGTCATGTTTCAGGAGAGGAATCTTCTTGCCTTTCCCTCAACAAGTTATAGTTGAATCATTCAATGTAATCTTCAAGGCTCTCATATTGATGCAATACTTCATCCCTTCTTTCCTTATCTTTACAATAGTCTTGGTATTTTTATAGAAATGTCTTCGTCGTTTGGTCCCATGTGTAGATGTTATCCCTGCCAAGACCCATGAACCAACATAGTGCAACATCCTTGAGTGTGGTAGGGTAAAGTTTCAATTTATGGGCCTTTGACACATAGTCATATCTTCTACAAAGCACATTGAACTCAAATAAGAAGGTGTCAATATCTTCTTTAGGTAATCCATGAAAATTTGGCAAGGATGAATGAGGGATGTTCTTCATTTTAGTCTCTTCATTTGATCCTCTGATCGAGAATTCGAAAGCATAGGTTTCTTCCTTGAAAATTTCATGTGCCATTTCTCTTCGTGGGATGTCTTTTGTCTCTACGGGTACTTCGGGAAATATGAATTCCCCGAAGTGGTATTGTTCATTGATCATCCCTTTGATTTGAACCTCTATGTGCATAGATCCTTGTACAATATCATATTCCTAGGGGGAGGTCTCTGGCTTCTTTTTGGAAAGAAAAATTGTTATAGGTGATAGGTAGTTTGGATGATTATGCTCCTTTCCCTCTTGAGATTGACTTGCATTGTTAGTTTTTTTGGGGTTTTTGGATGAACTAATAAATATAACTTGTTGATCTCTAACTCTATGAATATAAAAGGTTAGAAACACATTCTATGAATTGTTGAAAAGAAATCATAGCACTTAATGTACTAAAATGAAAATTCACACAGCTAACAACAACTACTCTTTCTGACAGTTCCCCAACAACGATGCCAAAAATGACAGATTTTTAAATTACTTCCTAATTAACTTAGTGATAAACTAAAGAGTTGTGCATTTAATTATCAATTTGAGGTCATATCTTACTTACGAACTATCATACACTGTATATGCAAGTGTAGTGTTGTAATTGCTAAAGAGTTGTAGTACTTTGAATGTCACAAGTCAGTATTTCAAGATACTTAATTAAGTCACCAAGCTATCCTACTTTTCAAATTGCGAGAAAATATTTATCATGTTTGTGGGAAAAGGAAATCACACTTGCGAAAAGTAAGTCTCTCTTGCGGAAAGTAAATCACACTTTGCATAAAGTAAATCACACTTTGCAGAAAGTAAATCACACTTGTGAAAAGTAAAGTTATGCTAACATCTAATGGTGACTTGGTCAAGTAAAATGATGATCTTGTCTTGTTGTAATAGTTGCATGTTCGCACTTCCAATGTTAATTTACAATACCAATAATATCGATCCCAAGCTATTGAGGAACAAAATTGTCATAAATCTAAGAGAAAACAGAATGTAGTAAAGCTACAAGCGGAGTTGCAGCAATGGAGTTGCAACACGAAAGCTATGACGATGCAAGTTGCAACAACGAGAGTTGCAACAATGAAGCTACAACACAAAAGCTACAACAATGTGAATGGAAACAATAGGATTTGCAGCAACATCTATGATTACAAACTTACATAAATCGAATCAAAACCGAGTTTGCAGCTTAAGATTGTAGGACTCACGATATAAGGAAACTAAACATTAACCACACCTTAATTGCAATTAACTATTCTACGAAATCTGGAATTGGAGCAAATTAAGAAACGAAACAACTACATAATTAAATGAATGGAATTGAAATGTTAAATCCTACTCCTAATGTTACAGGCAGTACCTAACTAAGGAGGGTGCCCTACCCCTTAGACAAGCCACTGGGCTACAAAATCAAAATAGCACGAGTACTGAGCACACCATCACACGAATAGGAGAAGAAAATGAATTATATTGTAGAAGTTCAAAATTTAAAATAACAGTCGAATGTTATCGCCAGAGTAATTCCCCCTAAGATCTAAGGAAGTTAGGGTTCTTATACAGTACAACTTATGTTTAAAACAACACAAAGGGATGGATGGACATTCATTAGAATCAGGTTGTTAGTCTGTTTGCATTGATATTGCCAATTTTTAGTAAATATCGGGCATGTGTTGACTTAGATCAATTAAGTGACAGTTGGTAAGCAAACCAATTTTTGTTGTCCACTTGCCTCCGGTCACCTTCCTATATGAGAAACGTTCCCTAATTGTTGGTTGTAATATTGACTATTGTGTTGGCAGAATTTGTACTCGGAGCTGTCGCAACGATATCATACTCGGAGTTGCAACAATTGTATTGTTCTTAGAGTCGCAACAACAGAGAGGAATTACAGCCACTGTAAGGAGGTGCATCTACTGCAAGGAAACCATTGTAAATTATCCATTGTAATTACTCATGTATAGCCATGTTAGTGCATGAAAGTAACAAGTTCCTTAATAAATATGTAAGAATAGCATAAAAATGGCATATGGAAAAATATTCATACCTTGGTGAAAAGTGAGACAAAACTGGATAACGAAGGTATCAAAAAGGAAATGATCAGTCGAAAATGGTAAGGAAAAAGGTACTAGACAGGTGTTGAAAGTATTTCAATTTAGGCACTTGTCACCACATCTTCCAGCAACAATATTGCTTTAGGCACAATTTGAAGAATGTCCATAGGCAAAGTCTTTGCCAAATTTCAACAACATGACATGGACATATACTTTGTCCAGACTATTAAATGACAAATAGTCTAGATCGATAATTGGTAATGAAATTGTCAATATCACCGATGGAATGCACATCTACAGAACACATGGATACCCTAGCACTGCATATACAGCTAACGCAGAGGACTATAGAAATCATCAATAATCACTACATTGAAAATGCTTTTTGATAACGAAAATTCTGAAGAAAAAAAAGTCCATTGCCAGAAGAATTTCATATAGCATTTGCAGAAGCATCGCAGTTAAAAGGAAAGAGCATCTCACTCAGTCTGAGGATGTCTCACTTTCGCATTTTCTGTCATTCCACACCATAGATTCTGACAAGAAACCTAATTTCCATGATAACCAGGTCATTTATGGCAGGTGGATTTGGTGGGATTTGCGAAAAAAAAATGGATGTTATTAAGCAACGGTGCGAAGTAAATGTCGTGGATTTCTATGAGTTGTCCAATGCCTTCTATTGATCATTTTGCGTACCAATAACTATTAAGTCATATGTGAAAATGGAATGTTGATAAATATGTCTTATGCACTTGGCCTTTAAAGCAATTCGACCTTCATAATGTATTATTCATAACGTTCACCTATATCAAAGTGCGTTTAAATAAACACATGTATAATAGATATAGTTTAGAGAGGGTCAATAGACAAAATTGGTTGCCAAACTTAAAGAATATGACATGGACTTTAATTTCGTAGAAACTGTCAGGTGACAAGTATTGTAAATTGATAACTAGTATTGAAGTTGTAGACATCCACCATCCACACCATGTACTAATTCAAGATGTAACCACATCCCAAAAAAATCGCTATCAATTGCCTCTTTACTTAGCAATTTTCCACCTTGCACCAATTCTTTTGCTACTATCTTATCTCTCCATATGGCACATGCATATGTTCCGCAATTTACGTCCTCTGCACATCTAATACGTTTCCAACACCGATTTTAACAATCGATGTAACTTGCACTAAAACCAAAGCTTTTGTGACAAGTTGATTTGCACCGAATTACGAAGTAAGTGTAACGATCATGAATAATACAAAGAAATGACTCGATATTCTATGGTATTCTTAATGGTTTCTAATTATGATTATGCCTCTTCCAAAAATAGTTCATATGCGTGGAGAGGACATCCTAGTAAATGTGCTTCATGTAGTTAGCTTTAAATCAAATGGACCTCGGTAATCTATTATTTCTAACCTTCACCTATGTCGGGTCGATTTAAAAAATAATCGTATGGAAAATAGAAAAAGAATTTCCATACTGTTAATTCACTAGCCAAATAGAACAAGAATTTCCATTGGTCTACGTCCTATGAGTGGTTCTCAAACAAGAGTGCGGAAGAAAAGCAAACAAACAAACTTTGGACCACAGGGCTTGTCAATGTTGGTTATGTACCCGATGTTTTCGATTGCAAGGAACTCCTATCTTGTTGTGCTCGAAGGTTCGATTGTAGGACAAGAATGATTAAGCTTACAACAAAAGTAAAGAATCCAATGTTGCTTACTCCAAAAGTATTCAACAAAATGCTTCGTCTTCCTACTGCAAATAAACCTTTCAAAATTACATAAGAAGACACGTTCCTAGCGTCTCAGGCAGGCGGTGTCAATATTTTGAGAGAATTTTTGCTACCATTTGCAAACATGTCCAGCGAACTTTCAACAAATGACATAACTTTGCTACAAGATCTATATCGATACTTTTCATGGTTGTTCACGCATGTAGTTTCGAGTTAGTCAACTTCACACATACCCAGGTCAACATTGTATGCATTGTACTTTACTTTATGGAGGGATTCCATGTTTGATTGGGCACGAGTGATATCAGATGAATTGTGTTTTTAGTTAGGCTATTACTTAAGCATTCAAAGTTTTTATATGGTTGCATATCTGGTGTTCACAATATATTGTCTATTGCAATGTATTTGATAGTCTCCTTGTTAAAGCGAATGTAAATACACAGAATGAACCAGTCCAATTCTGGCACCTCGTGTTATCTAAACGTAAAGCAAGATTAAATTTTTAGATTGTTCAAGATGGTTTTGTTAAACAGTTCAAGCACATGTTGGTTGGGGGGGAGCCTAGGAGAATAACTCAAGAGGTTGAGGAATTTCCAAATGGAAAGGGCATTTGCATTCAAGATGAAAACCATACATACATCCAATTGTATGGTTGCCAAGAAAATCCCCTTCTACTCCCTATCTTTGTCTGCGATAGATGTTTCGTCATAGAAGTTTGTCGACAGTATTAAACCTCGTGCATTAAATTTAACAAGAAAAGAAGAATACAGTTCGTTACATTGTCTTTTCAATTTGGGGACACAATGGTCAGGAATCTGGCCCATCTAAAAGAAGTCTCAGAAACACTTAGTGCATTTGATCTAAAAGAAGCACAACCTCTAAGTGGTTTTGACTCCTAGGGTATGTTTTCACAATACTTAAAATCCATAAGGTTGAGTAATATGTTCACAACATAAATAAGCTCAAATATGGAAAAGCAAAGCAAAGAAAGACAAAGGGGGAAAAGCAACGCCAATGTCCAGTCTTCCTCTAATCCCCAGACATGTAAGAGATCCTCCTCTATACAAAGAACGTGACAGACTTTTCAATTACTCTCTAATTAGTTAGTGAGAAACCAAAAAGTGTACATTTAATTATCAATCAAAGGTCATATCTTACTTATGAATTGTCGTGCACCATATATGAAAATTGTAGTGTTGTTTTTCTAAGGGGTTGTAGTACTTTGAATGTCACAAATCAAGGGTTCAAGATACTTAAGTAAGTCACCAAACTAGACTATTTCCTAAGTTGCAGAGAAGTAAATATCGCACTTGCAGGAAAGGAAAGTCACACTTGCGAAATTGAAATCACACTTGCAAGAATTGAATCATGCTTGCGGGAATTAAATCGCACTTGTGGGAATTGAAATCACACTTGAAAAAATTGAAATCACACTTGTGGAAATTGAAAACACACTTGCGGAAATTGAAATCACACTTGCATAAGTGGAAATCACACTATGATTTACTGGTAACTTGCTCAACTATAATGAAGATCTTGTTTCGTTGTAACAATTAAGTGTTTGACTATCCAATAAAAATCCAATCAATCCCAAACTATTGAAGATTAAATCAGTCAGAAATTGAAAAGTAAACGAAATAAACTACAACTGCAAGCGGAGTTGTGGTAACGTGAGTTGAAGCACAAAAGAATCATAGTAACGTGAGTTGCAACAATGTAAATTACAACAACAGAGCTACAATGGGAGAGCAACGACAATGCGAATGACATCAATTAAGATCTACAACATGTCTGTGATTATAACTCGCAAGAATAGAATCAATGTCCAATTATAGTTAAAGTTTACCAATTCTTAACAGTAAGATATCGAATATTGATCACACACGAATTGCAATGACTATTCTATCTGATTTGAGAATTACAACAAGCTGAGAAATAAAACAACTACAAAATTAAATAAACAAAAATGAAAGGTTAAATCCTATGCTAATATACATGCAATACCTAACTAGGGAGGGGGCCCTACCCCCTTAGACAAGACATTGAGCTATGAAATCATAATCACATGATCATCAACACATTAACACGTGAATGGAAGCAGGAATGAGAATTATATTGCAGAAGTATGGAGAGTACAATAATAGCATAATTTGATTTCTAGAATAATTTCCTCCCCCCTCAGCTCTGGGGAAGCTGAGGTTCTTATACAATATTACTAATGTCTAAAATTATACAAGGAGCGGATGGAAAACCATGAGAATTCGGTTGTTCATCAGGTTACATTGATTTCGCCAAACTTTGGTGAAGGTTGGGTGTGTGGTGACTCGGTAGGAAAACAGATTATTCTTTTAGTCACCTACTTGCCTCTCATCAACTTCTTATGTGAATACCATTCCCCAACTGTCGATTGTAGTGTTGACTAATGTGTTGACAGACTTTGTACTCAGAATCACAACAACGGTAGACTCAGAGTCAAGGCAACGGAAAGTACTCTTGGAGTTGCAGTCGTTGTTCGGAGTTGCAGTGACAGAGAGTGCGCTTGGAGTTGCAGCAGTTGGATTGTGTAATGGTTACTTGGATTTGTAGCACGAATAGTGCACTTGGAGTTGAAACAATTGGATTGTGCATGGAATTGCAACAACAGAAAGTGCTCTTGGAGTTGGAGCAGAGAGGTGTTTCAACTATTGTGAGGAGTTACAACTATTGTATTACTCTTGTCTAGCAGTATTAGTGTATGAAAGTAACAATTTCCTTTAAGAAATATGCAAGAATAACGTAAAAATGACATATGGGGAAATATTTGTATCTTAATGATAAGTAAGAAAAAACTGGATAAGGAAAGTATAAAAAAGGAAGTGATCAATGGAAAATGGTAAGAAAAAAGGTATTAGACGGGTGCTGAAAGTATGCCAATATAGGCACCCATAATCTCCCCCAACCCAAAAATGTTGCATGTCTCCATGCAACCAACAATCACTTCGTGTTAGAGAAATAAAGGTGACCCTGGAGGTCACTAACACCACATAGTAGCTCTCATGTTTCCCCCTTCTTTTCACTAGTGTCATGTTCTTCTAGAACTCCTATGTCTTCTGCCAATTCTTGGTCTATTTTTGTTTGAGTGGCCTTATCAGCTGACATAGAATGTGCATCCTGGATAGCTACTTGTTTTGTTTATGTGAGTTGAGTTATTTCTTGTGAACTTGTGGAGGGTTCCCCTACAACAAGAGGACTTGTCGCAAGGTAACTTGATTTCCCAGGTGCCCTTTGTTCCTCAAGCTCATCTCTGAGCATTTTTAAATTGATTTGTAGCTTCTAGTTTTTCCTTCTTAACATCATGTTTTGTCTCACCTAATATGCATAAATAGGTAGAGAGTGTGGGATGCTTACCCATGTGATAGTAATTTTTTTGTTCTATAGTAGCAACCTATGTTTGTGGTTCTTGTGCATGAGATGAGTCATCTCCACAAGTGTTTCATGTTAGACCATCATATTGTTATGCCTATTGTCCTTCCTTGTCTTAATCTTGTGAGTCGGTTGGTCATTCCCCAAGAGAACCTCCTTCTAGTTCTTGTGTAATAGTAGTTTCCTATGGTTCTATATTTTCCTTCTCCTCTGGATTAACAATTGTTTCATCATGAGTGCCTCTTACTGATTCAGCAGGAGGCACTGATTCTTGTTTTTTCCCATGAGCAAATTTTTCCTCAATTATGCTTATTGTTGTATCAATGAGAACGTATAATTCCTTTTTAGTATTTACAGACTAATCAAGCTTCTCTAAATGTGACTCTTGAGGCTTGGGAGTGTGTACCTAGGGAATGTTCTCTATTGTATCTTGAGTGATTGGAGGAGCCTCTGCCTGTAATTCTTGAGACTTGGAAAAGTGGTCCTGAAGAGTGATTTCTACTGGTATTGGATGAACAAAAGGAACCTCTATCTCATGTTCCCTCTTTTGTGTTGTATCGTCTATCTCATGTTCAACTTGTTCTCTAGACGAGATCCCCATTGGTTCTGGTTGGTCAGCAGGAATTTCCCTTTATAACTCTTCTTCATTTGAATATGTTGCGAGGAGAGCAGTAAGTCCTTCTCCAAGAGTGACTTGGTCTGGTTCTTGTGTGTCATCCAAGGCCTCATCGGCTTATAAGTTGATAACCTTAGTTGGTTCTTGTGTGGTAGGGGAGGGTTCTACTTTGTTTGTTTCTCGATCCGTTGTTTGGGCTTGCTCATTGAGATTGATACATTTTCTCTTCTTGTGCTAAGTTGCAGTCACATGGTTGGTTCTTCATTTCCTTGGAATGGGGGTTTATCTCTTTGTAAATCGTCTGAATATCTTTGTAGGGGGTTTGATGGCAGTTTCCTCAATGTCATTTTCATGGTCTTATTTCGTCGGAGTTGCAACGGGTTGGCCCCTTTTCCTAGTTGACTTCATGGATATCTTTGGTGGAGGAGTCACAGCGATTGGGTTTGTTGTATCTGTGGCACTGTTCCTTGGTGGAGGAGCCATGTCTGCAGTATTGGTTCCTAGCGGAGGAGTTGCATTGGTGGGCCCTTTTGGTGCCAGAAGTGAAGGTGTTGTGTGTTGGGTTGCTTGAAGTGTATCCACTTCACTCTCTATGAGTATAACATGTGGTCGGACGATGTTGTTCCAGGTGCGACCTTTCTTGTGGTGTGATACATCCTCTATGGGGTCCTTTGCTCCTTATACGAGTGCTTCCATAGTCTGTAGCATCCGAAACAAAAAGTATGGCATGTGAATTGGTCAATTGTGGTGTAGATGGTTGAGCAGTCAGATACGTTGAACATAGATAACTCCATAGTGACCTTCACAAGTGAAGTATCACTACACAAAAATAGCCACATATTCCAAAGGGCGTGGCAAAGACCGACGTTCAAAACTTGTACCTTTCTTCACTAAAGCCTCTCTAGGCTCGAGGAATTGCTTCATAACTTCAAGTTGTGAAGTTCTTCTTATATACCATCTCTTGCCTATCCTCAACAGGCCAATAACTTATGCCAGTGTTTCTTTGGTGACTTCTATCTGGGCATCGACTACCGTGGAGTGTTTGGCTCTGTAATTCAAGGAAAATTCTATAGCAACCTCATCATCATATCCCTGTAGGCATAACATATATTCCATACAACCAACTTGTTCCAAAATCTATTTGATATTGTCATAGACCTCAAGTAACAAAGGCTCGGTAGGTTGCATGCGTATCAATGAAACTCCCATGGTTCCTTCCTTCTGCTAACTCTGAGTGTTCATGTTTGCAGGGGAGATGTGCGTTATCAGGTGGATAATTTTGAATTGCAACAATATTGGTGGTGGGTATGAAAGTGGAAGGTGGAAAATATAGAAATGATGGTGTGAGGTGGCGGTTATGGAGGAATTATAATAGACACATGCCATTAAAACTATCCATTGAAAACACTTATTGGAATTTGTACCTGTTGCATCTTAGCTTGGGTACCTGTACAAGTACGGTACGGTTGGAGTTACGACAGCAGAGGACAAAGTTATATCAACCATCCTAACCGGAATTGCAGCATCCACATTGTTAGTTATGTCAACCGGAAGTGCAGGATGATGATGTTTCCAAAGTGGAAGTGGTAAGCAGAGTTGCAACAACAAGAGTTGCAGTGACGAAGTTGCATCACTGGTGATGTGGCTCAGTGGTGTAGATAGGAATTGCAGTGTCGGTGGTGCGAGCGAAATGTATAGGTGAAAAGTGAAAAAAATGAGATAAAGCTGCAAGTGGAGTTCCAGCGACATGATTCACAACAATGAAGCCGCAACATCCAAAATGAGAGGATTTAGGTTTTGAAAAATGAGGGAAAAGCTACTAGTGGAGTAGTAGCAAAGGGAATGGGATGGGAAAGGGTTTTGGAAAATGGGGGAAAGATGATAGTGGAGTGGTAACAAAGGGAATGGAAGGGAAGGGATTTGGGAAATGAAGCGGGGCTTCAAGTGGAATTGCAGTAGCAGGAAATGAAAAGAGGGATTGAGCAACATGGATTGCAACAAGGGGAATGGTTGCGGAAAAAAAGGAATTTCTACGACATAAATCACAACAAAGAGAATTGCGGCAATGAGATTTGCAGCAACCAGAATTGCAACAACATGAGTTGCAACATTGTGGAAAAGAGAGTTTCAACAACATGAATTGTAGCAAAGAGAGTTGTGGAAATGAGAATTGCAACAACAAGAGTTGCAACAACCGGAATTGCAGCAACATGAATTGTAGCCATGATAGTTGTAACAACATCTTTTTGCCTTGCATATCCTAGAAAAGAAAAAGATCATTAGAAAAAAATCAAGGTTTTATTTAAAATTTGTTTAGAAGGATCCTAACATAACCATCACAAAATCGTGAAGTGCTCTTCTTGTTTATTCCGATTTTTTTTAATGCGCTAGCTAGGATGGTTTTCACATTTCCCATTATTTTTTTGGAACATGAGAAGAAGAATAGAGATTATCGAGTCGAGACTCATTTGTCCTAAACAAGTTCTAGATCACTGTCGAGCCATCCATTTACAATCTTCGTCAAAAAGGATTCCTTTGATAGAGGTCAGTGATATTAGTGAAGTCTATGTCCATTAGCCATTATAGGAATTATGTATTCATCCATGGTATGTAGTTTGATGGGCCCAATGTCATGTATTGTATCATTCTCATATGGACCAAGCCATCTAGTGTGAAATTTTCCTCTGAAGTTTTTGAACCTAGAATCAAATAATAATGTATAGTCTCCAACTTTGAACTTTTTTTTCTTGATAAACTTATTGTGCCATCTGGCCCTCTGGTATTGTATCATTGTGGCTCAGTGTAGGGCATCTTGTTGTAGCTTGTCCAACTCGTTAATTTGAAGAAGTCTTTGTTTCTAAGCCTATGATAGGTCCAACCCAAGTTGTACCGATGTCCTAAGTGTCTGGATTTCCTTCTCAATGGGCAGTAGTACTCTTCTCCCATATACTAACTCATAATGTCTGCATCATGTAGTAGTCCTCTTGATGTTTCTATAGGCCCATAAAGCTTCAAAGAGTCTATCGACTCAGTCCTTGAGATGTAATCTAACAGTTTTAGTGATGATGGCCTCAAGGATCTTATTAGTCCTCTCCACTTGTCCATTTTCCTATGGGTGATATGGTGTTGTTGTTGGTTGTGGACCCTGGTTATCTTCCTGATTCAGAGGTCTTTTACTTTCAGCCGTGTTTATACCCCATGAAGTATTTACACCCTAGAAGTATGTTCACTCTTCCGCGTGAGGGAGTGCAGAGGGGGGCTACCCCCTCTATGGGGTCTGGGGGAAAGCGGGCCCCCAGCGGGGGTTCAGGGGCAACGTCCCTCGATGGGGGTTCAAGGGAGAAGCCCCCGAAGGAAAAATTGCCTTGTAAATGTATATTGTAATTTCATTGTAAATCTGAACTGTTCATTATAAGGTTGCAGATCTAACGGTAGAGATTATGTTAGGGTTTTTATTTCCCTAGAAGGCAACCCTCTTTTATGAGGGAAATGTATTGCGGCTATGGTTGATGGTGAATATTGTATTCTGAGAGAGGAGACTATGAGAGAAAGAAGAGGAAGTTACAGTGGTTTTTTCTGTAGGTTGTATCCCTTCATTTGTTGGATAATAATAAAAGAAGGACCTGGCAATTTCTCTGGTGGACGTAGCCCACACTGGGTGAACCACGTAAATTCGTGTCTCTCTTGTATTGTGTATCTTCTGTGTTTTGTTGCTACATTTGTTTTATTTTATTGCTCCACGGTCCTGTTTTTCTAAAAATTGGTATTAGAGCGAAAGGTAACTCGCAAGAAAAGAGGGTTCCTGGCTCGAGTGGGAGCAATGTCAGAAGATGGAAAGTTTAGGGTCAAGAAATTTAACGGCCAAAACTACCAGTTATGGAAGATGCAGATGGAAGATTATTTATATTCAGAAGGATCTATTCTTACCATTAGGTGGAGTAGCAAAGAAGTCGATGGCCATGAAGGACGAAGAATGGGAGATTCTTGACAGAAAGGCTCTAGGAACGATACAGCTGAGCCTGGCAACATCTATGGCTTTCATTATTTCAAAAGAAAAGACAACGAAGGGTTTGATGGATGCATTGGCCAAATTGTATGAAAAACTCTCGATGTCCAATAAGGTATTTCTAATGAAGAGATTATTTAATATGAAGATGCCAGAAGGTGGGTCTGTTGCAGATCATTTAAATGAATTTAATACAGTTACTAATCAACTAAGTTTTGTAAAAGTGGACTTTGATGATGAGGTCAAGGCTCTTCTAATCTTGTGCTCATTGCCAGAAAGCTGGAACAGCTTGGTCATGGTTGTAAGTAACTATGTCTCTGGTTCAAATACTTTAAAATTTGATGATGTTGTTGGTGTTATCCTTAGTGAGGAAATGCGACGGAAAAGCACAGGTGAGACATCGAGTAATGCATTGAACATGGAGAACAGGGGAAGACAAAAGGATAGAGGAAAGGGCTTAGGGAACCGTGGAAATTATAGGAAGGGTAGATCCAAATCCAGACTTGGAAAGATAGAGTGATGGAATTGTGGGAAGAAAGGACATCTGAAGAAAGACTGCAAAGCTCCAAAGAAACAAAGAGATGGACAGCAGGAGAGAAATCAGGAAGCAAATGTAACAGGTGATGTGTTACAAGATGCTTTGATTCTTTTTGTAGATAATATTTCTGAGTCTTGGGTAGTAGATTCGGGGGCTTCATTTCAAGCCACACCCCATAGGAAACATTTTCTATATTATGTTCAAGGTGATTTTGTACAGGTTCATTTGGGTGATGATGCACCGTGCAAAATTGTTGGAATGGGAAAGGTAAAAATAAAGCAACGAAATGGAAACCAATGGTTGTTGAGAGAGGTAAGACATGTTCCAGATTTAAGGAAAAATTTAATTTCAATAGGGCAGTTGGCAAGTGAAGGTTGTATATCCATATTTACAGATAAGACGTGGAAGGCCATCAAAGGATCATTGGTGATAGCAAAATGAGAGAAGTTAGGTACATTGTATTTATGTACTGGTAATACTGACTCTTCTATATCTTTAGCTTCTACAAGAGTGGATACAACACTATGGCACCATAGGATGGGACACATGAGTGAGAAGGGTATGCAGATCCTTCACAAAAGAAATTTGTTGTCGGATCTTAAACAAATTGATTTGGACTTCTATGAGCATTGTGTTTATGGAAAACAAAAGAGAGTCGGAAAAGAAAAGAAGAATGAAAGGTTAGAGCTTGTGCATACAAATGTATGGGGACCAACTCAGGTATCATCTCTTGGTGGCTCTAATTATTATGTTACTTTTATTGATGATGCAACTAGAAAAACTTGGGTTTATTG
>ML776735.1:612196-644168 GCA_009831015.1 Picea engelmannii
TCGTGGTCTCTTTTTCTGCACATCCCCTCTCAGCAGTTCTGTAATATAAATTCATAATGTTATTTACATTTTCATCATGCTTTAGCATGGTAATTCCTGTATTAGGATTAATTACAAATTTGGGGGAAACAGGGTGTTACATCTAGGCATCGACAATGGCCAACCAAGGCCTCCCCAGGATTAGAGGATACCCACCCAGAGAGGTGTTGGGTTGTAGGACCATGAAGTCAACAGGATTTTCCCATGAATCCACATAAATCACTACATCTTCTAAGATTCCCTTTGGTTTAATGGTTGATCTATCAACGAGTTGAAGTACGGCGGGGGTTTCCCTAAGGCCCATAAAACTTAAGGCTTGCATGGTCTCACATTTCATAACATTGATGGCAGCCCCAAGGTCAATTAACGCATTACTAATAAGTGTATTCTTGAATTGCACATTAACAATGGGACTGCCAGGGTCAGAGTATTTAGCTACAAGAACTCCCCCCATCATTAGGTCTGATAATTTTCCCATGACATGAATAGTTTAGGGGTCCTTTCATTTCTTACCAGGTTTCCTCAAACAAAGTTCTTGTACCGCTTATGAATAAATAGGTACATATTTAATTTCTTGAAATAACGGTATTTTGACATGCACATTTTTTACTTCTCCTAAGAAATCAAACTCAGGTTGTGTAAAAGGTTTTTCTTGGATTAGCCTTTCAGGATAGGGTAGGTCTTGAAGTTCATGGTGGGAATTCTCAATTTTGGAAGGTTCTTAAGGTTTCTTTTGTCTTGATTCTTCATTTAGAACCTCCTCATTCAAATCTCCAATACTAATACGAGGTTGGTCCTTAGTTAGAGTCTTCCTGGATTGAAACTTAATATCGTTATAGTCCAAGGAAGAGATGGAGTAAGTAGGGTAGGTTGCAAGTCCAATAGCTTGTACTAGTTGACCTGGTCTCCCATTATTCGGGTTAAGTATGGGTTGTGCAAGTAGTTGTGGTCAAGGAGGGGTGGATGTGGATTCCTGCAATTGGGGAGGAGGAAGGACTTGCATGGGTGGTTGTGTCATAGGTTGTTGAGGTCCTCCTATAGTAGGGTTTGTCCATCCATGTTGCCATAATTAGTTTGGAGGAGGAGGAGCTACCCATTCTCATGTTCGCATACTCCACGAATGAGAATAATATTGCATTGAAGGGTTAGTCCAATATGAATTGAAATATTGAGATTAATCTTGGATTGTACCTTGAGGTTTGGGATGCCATGGTCGTTTCTGAGAGACATAGCATAATTATTCTAGTTCTTTAGCTTTTCGGTAAATAGATTTTAATCTTGGTAAGGATGGACAATTATGAGTAGCATGGTCCTTGCTACATATTATGCAAACCTCGATCTGATCCAATGAACATTCTCTCCTTGGGTGCTTCATTTTGCATCTTGGACAAAAGATTGTTAATGCTTGTTTTATCTCTTCCCTCTTCTTCGTCATCTGTAGCGTATCTAGTTGGGATCTCAGGGAACTAAGTATGTCAATCTTGAAGTATTCTAACATGTTCCTGATTTATGCTCTCGTGACCCCACTTCCAATAGTTTTTCCCATTCTTTCCAATATATTTCTTAGTCGTTTGCTCGTTTTTTTATGTACCTCTAGAATACTTATGACAAAGTTCCAAGATAATGTCGTAATCTAATTGAGAAACATCTCCACCATCCATCGGGTTAAGGAGTTTTATACAATCATCTAAGATTCCTCTTAGAAATAAGACACATCGTGTCTCGGGAACCAAAACTCCTAGCTTTCCCCTTTGCAGGTTATAGGTGAATCGTTCAACGAAATCTTCAAGGCTCTCATCTTCATGCTGCATCATTTTGAAGACTTCCTCTCTTCTTTATTTATCTTTGTATTATTCTTGGTACTTGTCTAGAAATTTATTCATCATTTGATCCCATTGGTGAATGATATCCTTCCCAAGATCCATAAACCATTGTAATGCAACACTCTTGAGTGTGGCGAGAAAAAGATTCAGTTTTTGGGCGTCTGTCACGTAGTCATAGCTTTTGCAAAGTACATCAAACTCAAAGAGGAAGGTATCAAGATCTTCCTTAGATAACCCATGAAAGTTTGGCAAGGTTGAATGAGGGATTTTCTTCATCTTGGTATCCTCATCTGTTTCCTTGATTGGAAATCAGAAAGTTGTGGGTTCCTCCTTGACAATCGCATGTGCCATTTCTTTCTGAGGATTGTCCTTTGTTTCTAAAGGTGCCTTAGGAAAAATGATCTATCCGGAGTGATATTGTTCATTGATCTGTTCTTTTGAAAGAGAACCCTCTGTGTGCAGAGACGCTTGTACAGTCTCTGATTCCTGAGAAGATGCTTTGAGATTCTTCTTGGCAAGAAAACTTGTTGTACAGGATAAGTAATTTAGATGGTTGAACTCATTTACCTTTTGTGATTGACCTGCACTATTAGCTTTTCGAGATTTTTTGGAAGAGATAATAAATCTACCTTGTTGATCTCTAGATTGGGAAACATTCTACAAATTTCTTAAAACAAATCATAACATTTAATCTACTGTAATGAAGAAAATCCACACAACTAAACAACAATTACCTTCTTTTGATAGTTCCCTGAGAATGACGCCAAAAATGACGGACTGTTTAATTACTATCTAGTCAGTTAGCGAGCAATTGAAAAGTGTACATTTAATTATTAATCTGAGGTCATATCTTATTTATGAACTGTCGTGCACCGTATATGCAAGTTGTAGTGTTGTTTTGCTAAGGGGTTGTAATACTTTCAATGTCACAAATCAAGGGTTTAAGACACAACGAGAGAGAAGTAACAATGTGAATGACAACAATCAAGAATTGAATCACACTTGCAGGAATTGAATCACACTTGCGAGAATTAAATCACACTTGCAGGAATTGAAATCACATTTGCATAAATTGAAATCACACTTGCACAAATTGAAATCACTCTTGCGGAAATTGAAATCACACTTGCGGAAATTGAAATCACACTTATGGAAATTACATCTACATTGTGATTTATTGGTGAATTGCTCAAGTATAATGAATATCTCATTTTGTTGTAACAACTAAGTGTTTGCCTATCCAATAACAATACAATTAATCCCAAACTGTTGAAGACTAAAGCTAGTGCAAATTGAAAAGTAAGCTACAATGGGAGAGCAACGACAATGTGAATGACAACAATCGAGAGCTGCAACACGTCTGTGATTATAAGTCACAAGAATAGAATCAATGTCGAATTAAAGTTAAAGTTTTTAATTTCTTAACAGTAAGATATTGAATATCGATCACTCACAAATTGCAATGGATGTTCTACCCAATTCTAGAATTGCAATAGACTGAGAAATAAAATAGCTACAAAATTAAATAAACAAAAATTAAAGGTTAAATCCTACGCTAATATACATGAAGTACTTCACTAGGGAGGGGACCCTACCCCCTTAGAAAAGGTATTGAGCTATGAAATTAGAATCACAAGAACATAAACACATTAACACACGAATGGAAGCATGAATGAGAATTGTATTGCAGAAGTCTGGAGATTACAATAACAACAGAATGTGATTGCTAGAATAATTTCCTCCCCCTCGGCTCTGGGGAAGCTAAGGTTCTTGTACCGTATGACTAATGTCTAAAAATATACAAGGAACAGATGGACAACCATGAGAATATGACTACTCATATGGTTACGATGATTTTTCCAAACTTTAGTGAACATCAAGCATGTGCTAACTCAGTAGGCAAACTGATTCTTCTTTTAGTCATCTACTTGCCTCCCATCGCCTTCATATGTTTCCCTCGTGAAACTAAATCAATGCACATGAGATGTGCTTTTCGATTCCATTTCTAACCAGGAGTTACAGAATATTAAATTGAAGAGGAGAATAATTGAGCTCGAGGACACACTGACTCCCAAGCCACTCTTCGCAAAGCCATTAGCCATACTACCAGCAAAGCAGGTTCTTCCAAGTACTCTCGAAACCTCAAAGCCAATCACAAAAGCACTTCAATTTCTTAATGGAGTCAGAGGATGTGTTGCTGAAAACATTAACAGAAGAATGGACATAATCAGACAAGCATGGGAGGTCAATATCACTCTATGTAATCTTTCAAAAAGGATTACAAATTTTACTGAACATTTGTGAAAATATTTGAGCATGATAAAGCTTATTAAAAAAATGAGGTAAGTACTTTCGTTGCACAAGTCAGTAGTATGAATGAGTATCAAAGAAGCTAGAAATGGTTGCCCTCAGACAAAATAATAAAGAAAATAAAGGCAGGTTGGGAAGCATGAATAAATGTGTTGAAAGGTGAAATGGTTGCTTGTGAAAAGATCCATGGAAGAAGAGGAGATGTTACTTTAAAAGAAATTGCTAATGTTAAGGAACTGCAGGGCCCATATTTTTTCACGAATTCAACCATAATCACCAAAAAATAGCTTAATAGTGAGTTAGCCACAATGAAAACCACATTGGTTAATGACTTGGACAGTCTCAGGGAATTTGTTGATGAGGAACTGAAACAATGGCTTGTTACATTTGTTAATAACAATGAAGACCACTTCTCAGTCATCGACCAAGTCCAACTCGAATGCAAAGAAGTGGAGGAGTTGATTTTTGCTCTTCGAGTTAACGAAGAAATAACCATCACGCCAATCAAAGGCTATATCGATGACTGGGTAGAGAAGGCCATGAGCACCATAGACAGTTCAACAATAGTTCGACTAAACAACTCCTATAAAACGAAATGCATACGTACAACAAACAAATCAGAACAATAGAAAACTTCCTTCTTGGTAAGTAGTCAAGCAAGCATTTTGTCTTCTTTTTCTCTTCTTTTCTCTCATCACTTGGTATTGTCCCAAAATTGCTTGTTCCATGTTTTGTCAAAACCTAACACCCATTTCTAACTATCTCTCTTTCTTTGTTCCATGTATTTCTTTTATTTTATGGTCTGTGGAAGCCCCAATCCCAGTCCATTTGGGCAAACACTTTCACTTTTTACAGATCTTATTTAAAAGACAATTGTATATTTTTTGAACTTGCCCAAAAACTATTTTGGCATTTACAAAGACTATTGAAAAGACAATTGCATATTTTTTGACCTTGCGAAGGTACTATTTTCGCATAAATAGTTGTTGATTTTCTATACTTTTACTTTCAAACACAATTTCCAAGCATGGGTTCACACTTTATCATTTTTCAATGAAATATCATGTTCTATGCATGTGTAGCCATTAACTTTCACTCTGCCAACTGATGTTTTAACCTATATGCTATGGTTAGTAAATTTGGTATAATATTGTAAATACTGAATAAAATGGTGTTTCGTCGTTTCTTAGACCTTTTCTTTCCTTGTCTATATTAGCTTAACCAACATGGTCCATTGTCAGGTATTGTTTTAATTCTAAACATGATCATAATTTACAGTTTTGGATTTATGGTTATGGATTTAAGTTCAAAGTTTTTATCATTTTTCAATGAAATAGCTTGTTCTATGCATACATAACAGTGGATTTTCATTCCACGAAATGATATTTTGACGTCTATGCAATGATTAGCAAATTTTGTATCGCATTGTAAAAACTGAATAACATAGTGCTAGGTCCTTTCTCATAACTTTCTTTCTTTATCTATGTTTACTTAACCAAGCTACTTTGTTGTCAAGTTTTGTTTTAATTATGAGCATGATCAGAATTTTTAGTTCTAGATTTAATTGTTTTAAGTTCGAAGTTTCAGAATTGCTATGCTTTTGGACTGTCCATCTCTTCGATTATATGCAGAGGGTCTTCTCTCAGCTTTGGTCAAAGAAGCAGGTGTACCAGTAACTAGTTTGTGATATCATGTTATCAATTTCAACGTTGCACACAAGGAACCTTTGTTGTCCAGGGAACTCTACCCTATTTGCTTTCCGCAAAACCTAAGTGAAGCACAATTTACATTGTTTCCCGCACATCGTAACATCCACACACTTTGCATTGTTCCCTCCACAACTCCACTTCGATACATGTTACATTGCTTCCTATGTATCTTTACCTCTAAATAATTCCTTTTACTAAGTTCTATGCCACATGTTTTTAGTTGTTTTTATAATAAACATTGTCACTTGAAATGAATTCAATTTAACAATATTTTCTAAGTTAAACATATGCATAGAAGCATTTCGTTTACTTTATATACCTATTTTTTTTTTATAATAAACAATGGTACTTAAAATAAATACAAGTATCCAGAGTGAGTATTGCAAACTTAGAAAATGAGATTCCCATAAATCAATCAATTATTATGCAAATTACATCGTTGGTCAAAATCAGTGCTATTGAACTATTGGAAGTACGAAATTACAAATTGCAAGAAAGCAGGAGGATGGGCGATATGAATCAACAACACAAGGGTTCAAACTAGGGTATGTTGGATGTACAACGTATATGCATGTGAGGATTCCCAGAACATATGGTTGTGTGGACGATATGTGTGTGTCGAAGATATATGTCGAACACTACACTTATTTACAAACTTTTCCTTGACATTGAACAATTTTCTTTTTTTTCCTATTTTTTACAAAATTCAATGCAAAGTGTTTTTGTTGCAAAGACTTCAAAATGTTTAAAAATGAAATTGCCATGAATGAGTCGGTTATGAAGCAAATTACATTGTTGGTCAGAATTTGTGTGATGGAACTATTGGAGGTGTGGAGTTGCAAAGTGCGATAGTGCAGGAGGATGACTGTTATGAATTATCCACACAAGGGTTCAAATTACACTAGAGCTTGCCTGTGCGGAGGATATGCTTATGAAAAGGTCCAAAGGATATATTTGTTGGCACGATGTCTCTATTCTCAATAAATATTTGTATGGTAGATATATATGTTTAACAATATTTTTTTAGCTAAGCATATGCATAAAAGCATTTTGTGAACTATTACAAGTGTGGAGTTGTGAAGTGCAGGAGTGTGGGATGATGAGTGAAATCAATTATCCTCACAAGGCTTCAAATTAGACTAAGTCTTGGTTGTGTGAAGGATATGCATGTGCAGACGTGCAGGGGATATGCCTTGCTTTCCTCAATTCTAATGTGTCCATACTTTGCATTGATTCTTGTCGATCCTAATCTCCAAACACTTTACATTGTTTTTCGCGTGTGCTAAACTCCCTATTGAACATTTCACTCATTGGTCCTTGCTGCAAGCCTGGGACTATAACAATCGATTTTGTTTATTGCGTTGACCAAAAATTTATCATTTTTTTGCATAGTTTAATTTTGTTACAAGCGTTCAATTTATTGTTCTTGGCTTCTGATTGGTCCTTCAAAACAAGATCTTATTGCGAGGTCGGCAGTGGGAATTTAATAGGCAATTTAATTCCACATGTTTAGCAAACAGTTGGAACATGTGCATGTACGGGTGTGGAACTGGTGCATGTGCAGGTCCAGAACGGGTGCCTATACGAGTCTCAAAGTGGTGCATATATGAATCTCAAAGTTTCAATACCATCTTAGTTTCCAAAGCTTGCTACTGTATCAGTTGGTAATTGGGGACCTTTAAATCTGTGAGCTAGACTATTTGTTTTTGTTTTTATTGTTGATTACACAAACACACACACACACACACACACACACACATATATATAGACACTTTTGACTCTTTTTGTGTATGTCATGTCTACAGGGAGCGAAATATGGAGGTAGATTCGCTCTCTAAAGCAGGGTTTCAGCTGGGTTTTGGGCGATGGCTGATCACAAAGGTCAAGGACGTAGATCATTTCGAGTTTTATCATAGACCTTTCATTGAAGATCCTTCTCACAGGGATGTTCCTTTTTTATTCTAAAACTACACTCAGTTTTGTTTACGACACTTGCTCATTATTTATCTATTGATAGGCCTTTTAGTCCGGATGAACTTCTGTGAACGGATTTAGTGACAGTTTCTATTGAATGATGTATCTCAATTTAATGACAGGGATCCCTTCAGGAGAATTTTTTGATGGGATTTTTTATGTATGTATCCTCTTTTTCTGGCATCAATTAGGTGGCTCTTTTTGAAAGTTATCAGCACAACAAATTACATGGTCACATATATTTCTACAGAATGTAAATATCTTGTCTCTACGGATGAAATAAAATTTACGCTTTTTCCGAGGGAAAAAAAATAAAAATAAAAATTTAAAATAAAAAAATTTAAAAGTTGTTTTTACAGGAACCAACAAACATACTTGTGTAGGGATAAACCTATGTGAAGGTGCGGAAGTTACACCTGTGCGGACTATATGTCTGTGTTGAATATGTATAATTAACTTTTATTATTAATATACGTATATACGTAAAAGGCATTTTGTTAAGCAAATGCATAACAATATTCTATTATTGATAACATTGACGACTATTGGACTAAGTGTTCATTGTGTGGGGATATACCTATGCGGAGGTGCAGAAGGTATATGTGTGTGGACACTTTGCATTGATTCTAGTCCATCCTAGCCTTCAAACATTTTACATTTCTTCCTGCATATGCTAACATCTCATTGAAGACTTCACTTATTTACATTGCTTACAACATATGCTAACCTCCCCATTGAACACTTCACTTATTTGCCAAGTTTTACTCCACATTTAACACTTTACCTTTTTGCTTATCTTTACAAAGTTTTATGCTAAATATTTTTACTCCAAACACTTTACATTGCTTCCCACATACGCTAACCTACCCATTGAACATTTCACTTATTTACTAAGTTTTACTCCACATTGAACAATTTTTTTTTGGCTTATTTTTACAAAGTTTTATGCTAATTGTTTTTACTATAGCATAAACAATAATGCTATTCTTTAATTTATTATATGAATTATCTTTTGACAAATACTATTCATTACCTATGCATTTAGTTATAATATGTTTCATCGTTCAAAATATATTTCCCAATCAACAGAGACTGCGTTGTCATGCAACCCTTGTTTATAAATGAAGAAAATTGAAAATTAAGAGAAGATTGGGAGGTTTTAAAATCTCAAAGGATATTAATCGAATGCATGGTTACGACAACAACCATGTGTTGAGTTGAATTTTACATGGTATTAATAAATAAATTTATTTATTTATTAAAATTTAATTTTGATTTTTTCTTTCATACTTAAAACATTTTTTATTTTGTGATTTTTTGTAGAAAATTCAAAAATATCATTTTTTTACTTTTACATTTTGCAAAAGATATAATTTTCATGAATGTTGACAATTTTGGTAACAAAATAGTTGATCATTTTCATAAAACAATGTATAAATGTAGTTTTTAAGGTATTGCTTGAATGTCATTTGGTATTTTTCCTGTAATTTCGTATAAGATTTAGGAAATCTTTCAAGATTCCTTTGTGGTTGTTAAATTTACAAGGTTGTGGTTGCATGGTTAGATTCTCTAGAAGCTTCCATCAACTCCGAGGGTTGGGTGTACAATGTGCATGGAGTCTCCTTTGGGGTTGGAGAGAAATCACAAAGGGAGGAGAACCATGAAGAACTTGTACTACTCGAAGGGGTTGATGAGACTACCTCTTTGGCGAGGTTAAGGTGAACTACAACATGACCAATTAGAGATTGCAGAGATACCAGTTGTGAGGCCATCTCTAGTTGCTTCATTTTGTGTCAACATAAAGGACCTCACTTTAGTCTCTCATTTCCTCTTTTCCAGTATATGGCTTGTTGTCTCTACTACACACCAGTCTCCAGTGTGGTTAGTTGCCTAAGTTTGTTGTTCAAATCATTATTTCCATTATCTCATCAAATGGTTGAGTTCCACCATAGTGATTTCACCAAAATGTTTGTTGATATTCCTAGAGATGAGGCATACTATGTTTTCTTTTGTCCCTATCAGTCATAGATGACCCCTTACAACTACTACCCCTAATACTAGTAATTTTTTAAAAATAAATATTTTTTTTTTAAAGATTATCTTATAAAATATAAAAATAAATAAATCAATGTTAAAAAGGAACAAAGTTAGTTGAGTGTGTTAGCTTGAGTGGTTGAGAGTTGTGAATAGTAAGCAAGAGGTCTCAGGGTTAAGTCATCGGGCCATTTTCCTATGCCTATTTGAGCCTCACTTGATGTCACTACCCGGTCAACATACAATAATCTACGCGACCCACTTTATATTGTGTACCATCCTGGGAACGAAGGGAAGTGCCAGGGGTTTCTGGGGGATGACTTTCCAAGGGAAACAAATGAACAAAACTCTCACCACATTAAGGTGACTTTATACTTTATTTTTCTAATCTTGTGTTTTGGATTTTTATTAAACAATAATTTTTATGTTGTGTATTTTAAAAGAGTTTTTTTTTTAAATTAGCATAGGCATCATGTTTAATTTTTCGTGATATTAAAATGTTTATTTATTAAAATTTAATTTGTTTTTTTTAACATTGAAAATAATTTTAACTCTACAATTTTTTTAGGGGTGGTAGGGGCGGGCGGTCATATCATATCCTGAAGGAAAAATGAAAATAACATATGCCCGGGGTCTAGGAATATACACACACAATCAATCCAAGGCTTGTGCTCTTATACAAGGTCTCTTCCTCGCAAATGAATCCAATGTAAAATCTTTCGTCATTGTCAGAGATTCTAGTGTAATTATTAAATCGATGGATATGCAATCAACTCCATCTGATAAGAAGCTTATTGTGATCATCGCTTGAATCAATAAGGAGATTTATAGCCTGAACGAGGTTTCATGCTTTCAAGTGTTGAGAGAATTTAATTTTCATGTTGATTTGTTAGCTAATGAAGCCACTGCTCTTAATCAAGGGGTTTTGGGAAAAAAATGGGGGTTGATTCCAACATATGATCCCCTAAGCATCCAAGTATTGTGAATTTAGGCCACATCTCATTCTAATTAAGTATTGGATGTTCCATCATCTCCCACATTAGTCCTCAAGTGTGGGGAGGGGATATGAAAGGACACAATGCCATCCCTTTTATGTGTGGGAATTAACCACTGTCATATATTTTGAACTCTGCTCTATGGCTTCTCATTGGAGAGGTGGGACAATGAAGCAACCCAGACTTGGAGTTTTTAGATGTAGTTGACTAGTAGAGAAGAAAATGGGTGGGTTGCTCACACCTTGCAAGGGAGGAGTCATCTTTTGCTGAATTTCTATGTTGGTTCTCGTTTGCTCCATATTCTCAGCCTCGACCTCTTGATTTTCACTGGAATTATTTTCCTTCTTGCTTGGATCTACTTCGAGAGGGGGAGGAATCTCTTCCTCGACGATGACAGGACCCTAGTCTTCTTCACTCCCGGTAGAGCTTGAGTCACTTACTTCCTAGCTTGTAGCGAAGGAATGTCGTTCCTCATATGGAATGGCCAACATTGATTGCTCTGAATCAATACTCGTCGAGGAGGACATAATGCATTGCCTAAGAGAATTCCCCCGAGAGGAACTACTACCCCTTTTGGAGTGTTCCCTCTCCCCAGGCATGGCGAGAGCAGGGGAGATGCTTTCTACAATCTTGGACTGAGATGTTGAGTTGCTCGAAGGCCAGAGCTCGAAACCAAGACAATGCAAATGTTGCACACTGCTCATGAACGAGGGGTCAAAAGGATGGACTTGGCTTGGATGCCTATATTTAGCAACTGGCATGAGAACTAGGGCCATCAAATCTTTCATAACTTCTATTACAAAGCCTTCCATGACTGCATTGTTAATACTCTACAGGTCGATGGTACCAAAGGAGGTAATTCAGACATTCATCATACTTGCAGGAGGAATGTTCCCAATAGATGATCTGACAGGGGACTTGGGGTCATAAAGAGAGACCATCATGGGAAATTGACCAAGCACCAGGTGGTGTCCCAAGCTCCACACTGACACGTTCTCATACATGTGTAGCACACACCCATCCGGGGGAGGAACTTCCTTCTTCGCTAATTCTATGCATTCATTGAGCAATGGGGAAGGAGGATAATGTTGATTGTTGTAAGCAATGTCTTCGCCCCAACATTCGACTACTGCGTTGGATAATTTATATGCAATTTTATTAGCCTCTATCCTTATATGTGAAGGTATGCAAACAATGTTGGGGAGAAACATGTCTTGAAGTAGTTCTAATTGACTTAGCAATCTCCAGCTAGGCGATATTTTGGTAGAGTGGGAGTTGTTGAGGAGCTTTGAAAAGATATTTATAATGATTTGCGAATCTTCGTCAATTATAATATTACAATATCTCGAGCGAACGACTTATTTGATGCATTTTAGAGACCCCATAACTCCACTGAGTTTTTTATATCATGACCAATATTTCCTGCGAGAATATTACATATATTCCCTTCATCATTGCGAAAGACAACACCATATCCCGTTGGACCAATATTCCCCTTCAAGGCGCCATCAAAGTTCATCTTCAATAAGCATGAGGATGGTTTTTTCCAAATGATTAGAGTGGAAGAGGATGGGGAACGAAGGGCATCGACTTCCATAGAGCTTATGAGATTGCAATGTCATTGTGAGAGAATAATTTATTCCTAAGGATCACAATCCAGATCGACAGTGTTCCATTTTTTAGATCGTATAGATTCCTGAACATTTGCTTTTATTGTTGACCAGATGAGCTCTGTCAGGGCCTGATTTGAGTGGAAGATTGTTCGGTTATGCTCTTTCCACAGTTGCCAGACTACAAATCCTAGAAGAAGCTGCCAGATTATGTTAAGGACGGGATTTTTGAAAGCATATTGCCACCAATCCTTGATGATAGTTGATATGTTGTCATTATTATGTACTTTTTCCTCATGTTTTGTGCGACTTGATCCCATATTCCTGATCTGAAAGAGCAATGATTAAGGAGATGGTCGGTGGTTTCCTCTTTATGCAAACAGAGTGGGCACATCAAAGGGCCCACAAAGCCTCTTTTTAGAAAGTTGTCCCAAGTTAGGAGGCAGTTGTGAATTGATATCCAAAAAAAGGTATAGACCTTATGCCAAATATTGGATTTCCAAACTGTACTCCACATTATTTCATGGGGTTGAACGTTGAATTGTGGTTTGATGGCATAGGATTCTTTAATTGAAAAGGTTCCTTGTGACAAATGATCCCATCTTAGAATGTTTGGGCCTGGTCTGCATCTGATTTTTCTGAGGGCGTCTTCATTATGTCAGGGGGTCAGATCACTATGCATAGGGAGCTGAAGATCTAAGTGGTTCAACGTCCATTCTCTCCAAGTTTGTGTCTCCCCTGCTTCTTTCCAAATATCTGCTACTCAAAGTTGTTCCTGGTGTGGCATGAGAGTGTGGATGTCCTGTAAGGAGTGATTTTGTGAGAGCGGAGGAATTTGTTTCTAGGAGTATGACCAAAAGAAGGCTTTTGACCTTCGCGTAGCTCCCAAAAAGCATGGCCTTGGATGAGGCCTCGATTATGCCAAACATCATTCTAAATTGAGTAACCAATAATTTGATCATTCCATCCTATGAGATTTTATTCCTCTATGTTAGGCGTGCACTTTCTCCTCCAAAATCTGGCCCGGATATCTTCTAGGTGCTTTAGCCATCGCCACCATGTTTTTTCTCCCATCACTTCATTAAGGATGAATGGATCCTTAAGGCCAAGACCACCTGCAATATTTGGTTTGTAGATTTTATCCCGGCATATGAGGGCCCATTTCTTCTTCTCATTATTTCCCTGCCAAAGAAAACTTTTTTGTATGCTTTGGATGATTTTCAACACCACTTTAGGGGCTAAGAGAACAGAGAAGATATAGACAGGAATGGCCTGAAGAACCGATTTAAGCAACACTAATATTCCTACAAGGTTAAGAGATATGAAGGTCCAGGATTTAATCCGAGTGTGCAATGAGTTGATAAGGGATTCCCAATAATTGTTTTTGAGGCTATTTTCAATGAGGGGGACACCCAGGTAATTGGACAGGAGAGCGCCTTGAGAAAATCCAAGAAGGCAGGTGATATGGTTTTGGATGGGCAAAGAAGTGTTGAAGAGGAAGATTTGCGACTTTTCAAGGTTGATAAAAGTGCCAGAGACATCACAAAAATCCTTGAGAATACAATTGATTTTTTTATCTTCCTTAGCGGTAGGGGATACCATCATCATTGTGTCATCGACAAACTGTCTATGGTAGATTGCTAGTTGGATACCATGTAGGGGAATACCTTAGAGAGAGTCGTCAACAATTGAGGCTTTGATGTAATGGCTTAATCCCTCGGCCATTGTAACAAAAAGTAAGGGGGAGAGAGGGTATCCTTGTCTTGTGCCTCTGGAGGGAGCAAAGGTTTTCAAAGGGACTCCATTTACAAGAATAGAGAAAAAGGTGAGGAGGTGAGGTTCAAGACCCATTCAATCCATTCATTTCTAAAACTAAAGGCAACAAGGACATATATTTCCAGCTGACCTTGTTGAAATCCTTTGAGAGATCAAGCTTAATAATCATTTTGAGGGTTCTGGTGGTTTTTAGGGAATGGATAACTTCACGAGCAAAAATAATACTATCTAGGATCTGTCGACCTTCTACATATCATGTTTTCTCTTTGGAAATAATAGAAGGAAGAATGGGTTTGATACATAGAGCCACTACCTTACTGATAATCTTGTAGATGATGTTGCAAAGAGCGATGGGCCGAAATTGCTTTGGATTATTTGATTCTGCTTCCTTGGGGATCATAGTAAGGAAGGTAGCATTGAGAGCCGACGGGACACCTTTGGCAATGCGTGAGTCCTCTACCAATTGCTATACTTCTTCCCTGAGCATGGGCCAACAATGGTGAAAAAATTATGTGGTGAAGCCATCCAGACCTGGAGATTTTCCCACTGGCATGTCCTTCATGGCTTGATCCACTTCTTCAATGGATATTGGTCGAAACAAAGCTTCATTTTGTTTCGCCGTAATTTGGGAGAGAATGTGTCGAGTGATTTTTTGAATCGATGTTGAACGATCCGTGCAAGGTTTCAAGAGGATATTCTTAAAGTGGTTGACCAACTCTTGTTCCATTCCTTCATGATCTATGGTATTATCACCCTGTTCATTTTGTATCTTTGTGATTTTATTGTTATGCTTTCTTTGGATCATAGGTCTATGGAAGAATTTTGTGTTCTTTTCCCCTTCTTTTAGACACTGTATTCTAGACTTTGGGTGCCAGAGAACTTCCTCTTGAGCATACCTTTCTTCTAGTTGTTTCTTTAATTCTCGTTCCTCCGTAAGAAGAAATTTTGTGTTGCCTTGGATGATGAGTTATTTTTGTACCTCCTCCATACGTTTCTCCAATGTTTTTTGGGCTTGGAATATATTTCCAAATACATGTTTATTCCACTCTCTGATCTTTTGTTTGAAGTTCTTCAAATTTTGTTGGAATTTGAACATGAGGGTGCCATGCGAGATAACTTCTTATGCCCACCATGTTTGGACATTGTTTTGGAAATCGAGATGAGATAACTACAATTTCTCAAATTGGAATGGCTTTCTGCGTGGGGAGCTTGAGACCTCTACCCATAGTTTGAGCCTGAGCGAGGAAGAATGCTTGCTTCTAATAATGGATCTTCCAGCATTAGTGATTATGAGATTAGAAATCTATCGAGCTTACAGGCGACCTGGTTTGAACTATATCTTCTATTGGACCATGTGAAGACTCCATTAATTGTGTGTAGATCCACCATGTGAAGATCTTCGATTACCTTCTAGAATTCGATGTTGTCCCTTTATAATTTATGAATTACCCCTCATTTTTCATCCAAAGAGACTATTATCTTAAAATATCCTCTTAGGATCCAACGTTGATTACCCACAATACCGTTGAGATTTCACAGGCTTTTGAGGAATGCTTCCTTGCCCTGAGATGATTGTGGTTCATATACATTTGTTATGACTTTCCCATGTTAGATCCTATGGCTCTGTATTACGCAGTGATAGACTAGCTGGTTGAAAAAAGATTATCCATTATTATTGTTGCAGGATTCCTGAGGATTGCAATGCCACCTGCTGCTCCACTGGAATCATTACAGATATAGTTACTTGATTTCCAACACCCGGAGAGGGTATTTTCAATCGTTTCATGACTACATTTAGTTTCTCGAAGGAGTAAATTATCAGGATTTTCTGCCAGAATACAATTTCAGAGAATTTGTTGCTTTGTTATGCCATTAAGGCCTTGCACATTCCAATAAATAATCTTCATGTGGAGGGGTGGGGAAAGGAAGAATCCCTCTATAAGCTTCTTCATCTAACCAGAATTAATCATAAATGAGCCTACCTCTCTAATGAGTTATTGTGTGGATTTTCTCCCTCTTCTTTTACACTCTTTGGATGATTTGAAATTTGTTTTCCTTAGATTTTGGTGAATACCTAAACGGCTCCTCGATCTAGAGGTTACGCCAGCCATCGAATTCATATAGACTTTGTGAAATTTTCGCAATTGTTCCAGTGGAATTGATTGTAGTTCATGGTTTGTAGTAGGCTTCCTTGAGCTTGTCCATATCCACATTGGCTAATTCCTTTTGATCGAATGTCATTTTCATGTCTCCTCCATCCTTGGTGAGTTGATCTTCTTCTAGTGGATTTTGATTTGGGTCAGGTTGTATTTGTTCTAGGACGAGTTCTTATATCACTTTGGATTTTCCTTGAATGTTTTCTGCGGGGGTATAGAAATGTGGCTCTTCCACTGCCTGAAAATCAGGCAGCTGGTTTAAGATATCGAATGAGTTGCTTGTAGTTGACGGGTTTTTTTTGTTCAAGAGCAAACTTTCTCTGGTTTGTCCTCTTTCGCCTTCGTACCTGAGTAAAGTAAACTTTGGATTTTTTTCAAGGCCCCACTTGCATCTTTTGAGAGTTTATTTAGGGGTCATTTCCTAAAAATATGGTCGTGCCCATGGCACTTGCGACATCGAAATGGGATGTGTTCATAATCAATGGTTTGAATCCATTCTTGATCTCTGAATTCCAGGTTTATTGAGCTAGGCAGAGGCTTGGAAATGTTCAAGTACACACAGATCCGAGCATAAGATGTGTAGTGTCTCTGACTAGTAGCTTCTGCAATTTTTACATATAACCTTAAGGTGTTTCCTATTCCCACAAGTATCTCGCCAAGCCAAAATTCTTGTGGAAGAGAGTACAATCGAATCAATACCGAAGCATATGAGAAATCCTCTTTCTCTGGGCTGAAACGTTCTGTCCAGTAGAGAAGGTATAGTCCTGCTAAATTGAAAAAACAAGGGTCTCCCTCAAAGATTTTGTCTTTGTCCTCCAAGCTGTGAAATATCACTATGAAGAAACCTTTGGAGCCAAGTTGCAAGTCAAAGTGACCTTTGGGTTTCCACCAAGATTGGATCCATTTGATTATATCTCTTTCCAATGGCCATAAACCAAAAAAATTTCCTATTAGGGCATGCTCCTTCATGTATTTTGTTTTCTCTGCAACTCTTGTGGAACTGACTACATATTTTGAGGAGGTCGAGGCTTGAGGAATGCACTTACTTGGTTCCCATGCTCGAGCCGCCTTTAGATGATAGGATTCAACTTCAAACTCCATAGCTTTACCCTTATTCAGCTCGTCATGGTATAGTTGTTCTTTCATATGCGATGGTGGCTCATAAGATGACCAAGAACTTCTAGTACCTTTTGGATCATTTGCAGTCATATCGTTGTAGGAGGGGGCTCGTGCCCCCTCAACCTCCGCCATTACAAAGACACAAGGCAATGTTTTTGAATGTGATAGAGAATCAGTTGAGGTGTGCCCCGATTACTAGAACCCTACTCTTTTGTGAACATTCAAACCCTAAGCAGAGCCAAATCCACAATACTCTATTTTTTGGGGATACAGGTGATAGTTGTGATAGTCCTCAAAGATATATTTTTCTATGCTTGAATGGTTCTACACGCACAATAAACCTATTTGCATAAAAACTTGATCCGATCTCCAAATATCATCATCCAACAACTATACTACTTTAGGTTTTGAACATTTGGAAGCCTAGCTTTTATCAACTACTCAGGAACTTAGTAACAACCAAAATGTTCTTTCCTTCTTAAAATTACAACAACCAAACCTTGACTCCATACATCCTCTTAGTCCTTTTAGTATACTATTCTAGTTGATTGCATATTTGTCATTTACAACAATTATTGTCCCTACACCAATGAATGGAAATGGTGGAGAAACTAATACATGTTTCAGAGTCACAACTCCATGATTTAGGTATCAAAGTGACACCTTCGACCTCATTTACTCATCCAAAGCAACTTTAATGAGCATGCACAATATCTAAGAGGCAATATGTTACGAGTCGGTATTATAGAAGTTTATGATTCCCAACAATCTCCCTCGACGTTTCACTGTTCTATTCTCACTTACATTGAGAGAAGGTTATGATAATGATAACCTCCACTTTCAAGGGCACAATGATGCCTCCTCTCTCGTTCTCTTTTTTTTTAACTGAAACTAGGAAATTTATCTTATATAAAGTTGTATGCAAAAAACATAGTTTACATATGTCATAAATACCTAATTCTAATGACTTTAAATAACATCAAACTTAGTGGAAAACATGGCAGTTGATGGCATTTTCTATACCAAAATTGGAGAGAACAAGGTCCTGCTTCCCAATCTCCATATCCTCTACCAGTTGATGTATTGTGTTTTATTTGTTGGTATCTCCTTGAGCTGAGTTTATTAACATTCTTTGATTGGAGGTCCCTGATTGAGTTCCTTTGCTCATATCGACAACCATATTCCTCAAGAAAGTGCATTCAACATATAGGGTGGTAATTTGTTTCTTTTGTGACACAAGATTACTCATAATTGAATCAAATTGTGAGATGGATTGATGTTCATTTTCATGAACCTTTGTGGTTACTGAAAATAGAGAAGTCTCGATGCATTGAACTAATTCTTCATGATTTATAAGACCTCTTAAGATTTCTTATAGCTCCTTGTAATCCATAAGGGCTACATATAGACTAGGACACCAATCCAAGGCCAAAATAAAACTGAATACTTTAAGCCAAAAGGAAATCCTACATATCCACAAAACACCATTAGAACTCCACCAGATTTACATTTCCCATGGTTTAAAACTAGATAATTTTGAACAAAATAGAATCCAATCCAAGGTCAAATTCAAACTGGATACTTGTAACCAAGAAGCAATCCTATAATCATACAAAATAACCACTGTGACGCCACAAAATTTTCATTTCCCATGGGCTATAAAATCAGATAACCCAAAACACAATAGAGACCCAAACCTACGAAAGAGGGAATCCACACCACCAATAAAATGTTGCCCACACACAAGACCAAGGAAACTGGGACCAATCTTTATCTATGAGAGTATGAATTTTGATGCAAGAGCATCGTCAGCAAGCCTACGTGGAGAGACAACTCAACACCTTAGCGCGTCGTTGAATCATTTCATAATCTTAACTGTTGGCGTTTCCTGCAAATCTTTTTGAAATGATCAAAAAATGAAGAAGATCAAACTCTTGGGAGTCGAGTGATCACGAGTGATTAGGGAGTTTCACTCCTAGTCTTGAATGTAATGGAAATTAAGTAACAATTTATTTTTCTCGAGTAGACGAGTAGTTGGGGGGGAACCCTAGGAACAATCTGACATAAATAGAGGTTTTGTATGCCCAAATGAGGTTGCTGCAAGTTAGTAGGAGAATGTTGTGATTTATGTGTTGATGACTTTTGTTGTTGTTGTTGTTGTTGTTGTTGTTGTTTTACCACAGCTGTAGCCATTTACTTTTGGATGAATATAACAGAGGAAAATTGACCCAAATGCATGGTGTTTCTACTGTTTACAATTGCCTGTTATTTTTGGTTTCATGAATGAATGAGTTATATTGTTGAATACATGAAACTGTGAAGTGTTTAGATAAGTCTGAATTTCTCTATTCGTTGAGCTCATGCAAGGTGTGCATACAGTCCACAAGGAGTGTGCTGAAAGAGTCTATTTCAGCTCATAAGCTCAGAAGAGATAAACATGAAACTCCCCTTTGCAAGGAGAGCAAAGAGACTGTTGCAAGGTGTGCACGGTCACCGCAAGAACCTAAGTCTTTCATGAGAACCTGTTGCGAGTGTACAGATTAAAAAATTGTCTAAGTATCAAGAATGCGACTCTGAAGCGTAAGGAGTGTGTAAAGAGATTTCTTTTAAAGAAATCACTAAGTCTGGACTTCGTCAGAGATTTCGAGTTCGCAAGGAGTGTGTTGGAATCAAGCTCAGGAGAGACAACGATCAAGAATCAACAGAGAGGAGGGAGTCTGTTGAAAGTTGCAAAGCGACAACTGAGATCCATTCAGAGGAAGTGAGATTGTCCTAGGCCGTCAGATCTGGGAAAAGTTACTCGGTTGTTAATCGCGAGTTCTTTCGAGGCTTCGCGGATCGAACGATCCGAAGTATCAAGGATACAAAACTCTTGAAACCTGAAGTCCAAAGTATATCTGGACCATCAGATCGAGAGGGACGCATGGCGACAGATCACAAACTTTGGGTAAAAGCACTTGGGTTTCAGTCAAGAATTGAAGCTCCCGAAACCCAAAGTCCGAAATAAATCTGGACCGTTAGATCCAGAAGGACACATGGCGACAGATCATGAACTTCAGATAAAAGCTTGTGGGTTTCAGTTGAGATTTGAGATTCCCGAAACCCAAAATCCAAAGTGAATCTGGACCGTCATATCTAGAGGAATGCGTGGCAAAAATCTACGCACTTCGAGAGAAAGCGAAAGTTGAGAGTTGATATTTATGAAGCCCAAAGACCCAAAAGAATCGTAGTTGTCAATCCGCGAGAGGCACACGTCAGTGGATCGCAAGATTTGGATAAAAGCAATTGGGGAAAGGTAAAGTTTGAGATTTTCGAAGTCTGAAATCCTGAAACGGTTAGAGCTGTCGATTTGAGGAGGACACATGGCAGGAGACCTTTCATTGCGGAGAAAGGGAGGTTTGAGAGTTGAAAACTCTGAAACCTGATTCACGAAGTAAATCACGAGCGTTGATTTGAAAGGAGAAGATTTGAACCGTTGATCGAGAGGTCCCACCTGAGATCACAAGATCGACGGTCATGCTGCATTGCGGGGATAGAAAATGCTCGAACTTTAAAAATCTGAGAGCGGGCCGCAATTGAAACCATAGTATTGGAAAAGTGAGACGTGGCAGTTGGAGGTGAATTGCGGGGAGAAAAGTGGTGTGGCCTCAAACCACTTTAGGTCGCACCCGTAATCACGTGTTTACGTGAGGACATAGCCTGAGGTCACATATGGGAAAGGGATAACAGAAGAGGTGTTAGTGCCTGGAACATTACAGTCTAGCAATGCGAAGGGAGAGATTTTGGGGGTTCATAGAACCTGCACCAAAAGACTGAAAGGGGCCTGTGTTTAATCACCAGGGAGACCATTAAGGTTTTAGAGAGATGATCAAGTTATGAGAATTGAAGATTCTTGACCGGGAGGTCGCACAACCTCGAGGGAGAATGTCTGCATCAAGTGGTATTAGAGCTCGATTTTTTTGTAGATTTCAGGTGAAGGAGACAAAGGAGATAGTCTGATACCATCAAGTGGTATCGGAACCTGAAATTATTTTCAGGAAGCGAAGAAGAGATCGAAGGTGTACTCTATGTGTGAGAGACAACCAACACAGTGCCTCCAAGGAGACGTGTAGAGCCACCTTTAGCCAATCGCGCTATGTAAAGAGAAATGAGAGAGCTTCGTGCAAGATTAGAGGCGATGGAGGCAGCGTAGAGGAGGGCACCTAATGTTGGGGACATCAATGATGCAGAGAGTGAAGAAGTAGAAGTCGAAGAAGTTGCAGGAGAAAATGTTGTTGAGGAACACTCGCTGAGAGCGGTTGTTAAATTGGGAGCTAGAGCCAAAGTATACATCCCAATGTATGAAGGCAATTTGGATGTTGAAGAGTTGTTGGATTGGATAAGATCCATGGACAAATATTTCGACTATGAAGATGTCGATGAGGAGAAAAAGGTGAGACACAGTGTCACTAGATTGAAGGGGCATGCAACATTGTGGTGGGATGAACTGCAGGATGAGATGAGGAGCAAAGGCAAACAAAAGATAAAGAATTGGGACAGAATGGTAGCCAAGCTCAAGGCTAAATTCATGCCCAAAGATTATCAGATAAATCTATTCAGGAAGTTGCAAAACCTGAGATAGAAGGGTATGACAGTGAAAGAGTACACGGAGGAGTTCTACAAGCTGAATATCGGGACTGGACAACGAGAGAAGGATGAGGAAAAAGTTTCCATGTATATAAATAGCCTGAGGTATGAAATCCAGGATGAGATCAGCATGATGTCAATGAGGACAATAGAGGATGCTTATCAGATTGCTCTAAAGGTAGAGGAGAAGTTGGCCAGAAAACAGAGTCAACGAAACAGAGGTAGAAGCCCGAGCAAAGGCAAGGGATTTGCTCGTGATAAGGCACAGAAATACAAAGATGGGACTAAGAAACCACACAGTCACTCAGAAATAGGAGGAAGTTCCCGAGGAAGACAAGGTGGTGGAAGAAGTTCTTCTAGAGGAAGAGGAAGAAGCAGAGGAGGAGAAGTAAGGTGTTATGCTTGCGGAAAGACAAGACACGTGTCTTAGGAATGTCCCGAGAAGAAGAAAGGAGGAGGTGAAACTCATATTTCTGAAGCACATAAATGGAATGTTGAATCAGAATGTGCAGAGGATGGAAGATCCCTGATGTTGAGGAAGGTTCTCTTAAAACCAGAATTGGAAATTGAAAATCCAGTGCAGAGGAACAGTCTATTCATGAAAACTTGCAAGAAGAAATACAGAGTATGCAAGGTGATAATTAACAATGGGAACACTGACAATCTAGTATCCACAAAGATGGTGGAGAAATTGGAGCTGGAGACAACTACACACCCAAATCCATACAAAGTCTCATGGTTACAAAAAGGACACCAGGTAATGGTCACTAAACAATGCTTCGTTGAATTTAAAATAGGTGGATATATAGATGAGATTATGTGTGATGTGATTCCCATGGATGTATGTCATGTTTTGTTGGGAAGACCATAGCAGTTTGACAGAAATGTCATTCATGATGGGAGAAAAAATACATACACCTTGGAGAAGAATGGTAGGACACACATGTTGCTTCCAATAGAAGAGAAGAAAGTAAAAGATGAAGCCACCACAAGCATACTTATCATGAGTGGGAAGAAACTCTCGAGAGAAGTCAAGAAGGAACAACAGATGTAATTTGTTGTGGTGAGGAAACCCAGAGTTGTCCTTACAAGTATTTCGATGGATGATTTGCCTGAAGAAGTTCAAGAGTTGTTGGAGAATTTTGCTGACATAGTAGTGGACGAGTTACCTAACTCATTGCCACCCATGAGAAGTATCAACCATCATATTGATTTGATACCAGGAGCAAGTCTGCCAAACAAAGCAGCATACAAATTGACACCTCAAGAGAATGAGGAGGTAAAGAACCAAGTCTAGGATTTATTAGACAAGGGTTTGCTCAGAGAGAGCTTGAGTCCATGTGAAGTACCAATTGTGTTGAGTCCAAAGAAGGATGGAGGATGGAGAATGTGTACAGACTCTAGAGCCATGAACAAGATCACCATCAGGTATAGATTTCCTTTGCCAAGAATGGATGACTTAATGGATTGTTTAAGTGGAGCAAATTTATTTTCTAATATAGATTTGAAAAGTGGATATCATCGGATAATAATGAGAGAAGGTGACGAGTGGAAAACAAACTTTAAGACAAATGAAGGATTGTATGAGTGGCTTGTTATGCCATTTGGCTTAACAAATGCCCCAAGTACTTTTATGAGATTGTTGAATGAAACACTGAAAGATTTCATTGGCAAATTTGTGGTTGTATATTTGGATGATATACTGGTCTTTAGCAAGACTAAAGATAAGAATTTGAGACATCTGACATTAGTGATGAGGAGACTACGACATGAGAAGTTGTTGATAAATCTGAAGAAGTCTTTTTTTATGAAGACATAACTCATTTACTTGGGTTTTGTGATCTCTTCAAATGAATTGAAGATGGATCTAGAGAAGGTGAAAGCAATCAAAGAATGGTCATCACCAAGGAGTATGTTTGAAGTGAGAAGTTTCCATGGATTAACAAGTTTCTATAGGAAGTTCATCAGAGATTTCAGTGGAATTTGTGCACCAATAATGGATATGGTGAAGAAGAGGCACAAGTCTTTTAAATGGACAGAGGAGGTCGAGAGGAGCTTCAATATATTGAAGGAGAAGATAATAGAACGACCAATTATGGTCTTACCAAATTTTGGAAAGACATTTCAAGTGAGATGTGATGCAAGTGGAGTTGCAATTGGAGTAGTCTTGAGCCAGGATATTAAACTAGTTTCATACTTCAGTGAGAAGCTGAATGAGACTAAGAGAAAGTAATCCACATATGACAAAGAGTTTTATGCCATAATTCAAGCCTTGAAGAAATGGAGGCACTACCTAGTTCCAAACGAATTTGTCTTGTATAGCGATAACCAGGCTTTACAATTCATAACTAGACAGGAGAAATTGAATCATAGAGCAGTTGCAGAACTCTAGCCAAGAATACAAGCACAGAGTTGATCAACATCACAAAGAGCTTCAATTTGAAGTAGGAGATCAGGTTCTGGAACATCTCAAGAAAGAAAGGTTTCCAAGGGGAACATATAACAAGTTGAAAATGAAGAAGATAGGGGCATGTACGATATTAAGGAAGTTTGGTGCAAATGCCTATGAGATTGAGCTGCCAGATGATGTGGGCATATCACCCATATTCAACATATCAAACATGTATCCTTACAAGGGAGATGAAGCAGGAGAAACAAAAGATCAGAAAGAGGTTCAATGGGAGAAGCAGATGCTTGTAGCAGAAAAACCACATATGGAGAAGATCATTGATCAAAGGATTGGCAAGAAGACCAGGAGGAAGACCTATTTTGAATATTTGATCAAATGGAAGGGACACCCAATAGAAGATGCCAGTTGGGAAAATGAAATTGATATCCAGAAGCATGGAAAGTCAGTGCAGGATATCATGGACAAGAGTCCATGAATTTTTGGCCAGGGGAGTATGATGCAGGATCATCATCAACAAACCTACGTGGAGAGACAACTCAACGCCTTAGCGCATCGTTGAATCATTTCAAAATCTTAACCGCTGGCGTTTCTTGCAAATCTTTTTGAAATGATAAAAAACTGAAGAAGATCAAATGCTTGGGACTCGAGTGATCACGAGTGATCGGGGAGTTTCACTCCTAGTCTTGAATGTAACGGAAATTATGTAACAATTATTTTTTTCTCGAGTAGACGAGTAGTTGGGGGGGAACCCTAGGAACCCTCTGAGATAAATAGAGGCTTTGTACGCCCGAATGAGGATGCTGCAAGTTAGTAAGAGAATGTTGTGATTTAGTTATTGCTAATTTTTTTTGTTGTTGTTGTTGTTTTATCATAGCTGTAGCCATTTACTTTTGGACGAATATAACATAGGAAAATTGATCCAAATGCATGGTGTTGCTACTGTTTACAATTCCCTGTTATTTTTGGTTTCATGAATGAATGAGTTATATTGTTGAATACATGAAACTGTGAAGTGTTTAGATAAGTTTCAATTGTTCTCTTCGTTGAGTTCATGCAAGGTGTGCATGCAGTCTGCAAGGAGTGCGTTGACAGAGTCTATTTCGGTTCAAAATCTCAGAAGAGATAAACGTGAAACTTCCCTTTGCAAGGAGTGCAAAGAGACTGTTGCAAGGTGTGCACAGTCACCGCAAGAACCTAAGTCTTGCATGAGAACCTGTTGCAAGGAGTGTATAGATTCAAAAATCGACTAAGTGTCGAGAATGAGACTGTGAAGCACAAGGAGTGCGTAAAGAGATTTCTTTTGAAGAAATCAGTAAGTCCGGACTTCGTCAGATATTCCGAGTTCGCAAGGAGTGCGTCAGAATCAAGCTCATGAGAGACATTGATCAAGAATCAACAGAGAGGAGGGAGTCTGTTGAAAGTTGCAAAGTGACGGTTGAGATCTGTTCAGAGGAAGTGAGATCATCCCAGGCCATCAGATCTGGGAAAAGTTACTCGGTTGTTAATCACGGGTTCTTTCGGGGCTTCACGGATCGGAGGATCTGAAGTATCGAGGATACAAAACTCTCGAAACCTGAAGTTCGAAGTAAATCTGGACCGTCAGATCCATAGGGACACGTGGCAACAGATCACGAACTTTGGGTAAAAGCACTTGGGTTTTAGTCAAGAATTGAAGCTCCCGAAACCCGAAGTAAATCTGGACCGTCAGATCCAGAAGGACGCGTGGCGATAGATCACGAATTTCAGATAAAAGCTTGTGGGTTTCAGTTGAGATTTGAGATTCATGAAACCCAAAGTTCGAAGTGAATTTGGACCATCAGATCCATAGGGACACGTGGTAGAAATCCACGCACTTCGAGAGAAAGCGAAAGTTGAGAGTTGAGATTTCTGAAGCCCGAAAACCCGAAAGAATCACAGCCGTCAATCTGCGGGAGACACGCGTCAATGGATCGTGAGCTTCAGATAAAAGCAAGTGGGGAAAGGTAAAGTTTGAGATTTGAGATTTTCAAAGTCCGAAATCCCGAAACGGTTAGAGTCGTCGATTTGAGGAGGACACGTGGCATGAGATCTATCATTGCGGAGAAAGGGAGGTTTGAGAGTTGAAAACTCCAAAACCTAAATTGCGAAGTAAATCACGAGCGTTGATTTAAAAGGAGCAGACATGAACCGTTGATCGAGAGGTCCCACCTGAGATCACAAGATCAATAGTCACGCTGCATTGCGGGGATAGAAAGTGCTCGGATTTTAAAAATCTGAGAGCGACCCGCAATTGAAACCACGGTATTGGAAAAGGGAGATGTGGCAGTTGGAGGTGAATTGCGGGGAGAAAAGTGGTGTGGCCTCAAACCACTTTAGGTCGTGCCCGCAATCGCGTGTTTACGCAAGGACATAGCCTGAGGTCACATACGAGAATGGGCTAACAAAAGAGGAGTTAGAGCCTGGAACGTTACAGTCCAACAATGCGAAGGGAGAGATTTCGAGGGTTCATAGAACCTACACCAAAAGACTGAAATGGGTCGGTGTTTAATCACCAGGGAGACCATTAAGGTTTTAGAGAGCCGATCCAGCTCTGAGAATCGAAGATCCTTGACCGGGAGGTCACACAGCCTCGAGGGAGAATAGGGGGGCTTGCATCAAATTTCAACAAGCCCAAAATGCAAAGGAAGTCTAGAAACCACAACAACAACAGATAAAGGGGTTCTCTTGAACCATAATTCACCAAGCCAAAATTGCGAAGAACCGAACAAATAACAACAATATCTCTCACTAGACAAATGTTAGATAATTGAACTAGGCATCCCCCTCCCCTATATTGCCTTCCTCTTCATAACACCATTATCCCACTTTGGTAAATATAACCTCCAAGCAACAGTTCAAGAGCTTGCCTTGCCATGTATTCAAGCATGCAAGGGGGGTGCGTCAATCTCGTCAATTTACTTACTTCTCAATGTGACTAATGATAGGGGTGGCATGACATATGTTAAGTTAATGTGGCAGTATGTGCCTTTAATTTCATGGTTGTATGGTTAAGGAATGACTTGATACCTTGTAGTTTTGTTGATCCTTAACACCCCCACTTTTGACCGTATGGCCTCGTTGGTGAGCAAAGATGCTTGGTAGTTATGCTCCCTTGATGCCTAATAAACAAAATCTTATGAAAATTGCAAACCTCCTTTTAGGATCAAGCAAGAACATATACAAGTTTATAATCAAACAAGGTGACTTTCGAAACCATCAAATTAATAATGATGTTGGAGTTGCGTATGATAATCATAGAGTAAATTTTAGAATCAATAACAATACAAATACCTTGTAGAAGGACATATGCTTCAGTGTAATTGTTGAAGAATTCTATCATTAAAACATTAATATAAATATTTTCGATTGAACATGTTATGAGTGATTTTTCTAAATTAAATTAGATATAAAATAATTATTTAATATTTAAAGTAAACCCTCCACCTATCATTAAAAAGAATCCACAATCACCTTATAAAAATCAATCATGAAACAAAGAATAAAAAAACGTGTGAAATAATATAAACAAGTGTATTGTTATTTGTTGGTGCGACATAACATAAGCATTGAGTATAAAATTATATATATTTTTATTATGAATATGCCTTTTTTAAAAGGGTCACGTAGCAAACATGACATCAGAGACCATAATGAAACATCACACATCCTAATAATGGCGAGGCCATGGTGCCATTGCAAAATGTAAGCAGTTTACTCTCACTCTTTCGTGGCAAGGAAGGAACATGGAAACGCAAGGAAGTGAACCCTCTTAGTCTGGTTGAATTTGAAGAGGGTTATGTTTAGGAAATTGGTTGTTATCTTGTTCTGGTTTTGTTTTTAAATCACGGTAATTGGTAATGTGTTAAAGTGATTTGGGTTAGGTTTTTAGGATTATAATTACCAAGAGTATATTTAACTAATTGTTTACAAGTCAAATATGTCAATAATTCATGATTTAGTAATGATTAAGATGTTTATGTTATAGGTAATACATATAACATTTGTTATACGTATAACATTTGTTATACGTATAACATTTGTTATATGTAAAATAAAGATATGTCAATAATTCATGATTTAGTAATGATTAAGATGTTTTAAGATATATTTATGAGAATTTAATAACTTGTGATTTAGTAAGGGTTGAGATGTTTTGAGGTATATCTATAAGGACTTCTATCCAAGGAGGTGTATACTCTTCTAGCTTTTTTACAATGAGCCAATATCTCATTAGAGATTTGAACTCATGTGGCATGAGTGTGAAACTTACCTCCTCATCATTCAAACTGTGAACCCGTCAATGTTTTATTTTAATTTATTTGAAATAGATGGAATTGTGTAACTTAAGACATGTAAATTAATCACAATTAAACAATATAACTAACCCAACTAATGTAATGGACTATTATAAAGATTATTCACTAATATAAGGATTATCTAAGATGTTTCAAAAAAATCATTTTTGATGAAATTTGAAAATAAATATTATAAAGATTATTCACTAATATAAGGATTATCCGAGATGTTTCAAAAAAATCATTTTTGTTGAAATTTGAAAACAAATAAATACGTTTTGTGTGATATGATGTAATTTTTTTGTTGAAATTTGAAACAAATTAATTTAAATTTTGTGTGATACGTTTGAGTTAATTTAAAGATTTTTAAAATCTTTAATGGTTGTAGGAATTATGACCTATAACTTTGGTTAAGTGGAATTATTGTTGATATTTAAATTTCTGTCAAAATTTCACATAAATTAATTGCTAGAAAGAGTATAGTGTTAAATGATTTTTATCGTATAAACAAACCATTACATTTGATAAAAACGTATGATAATTAAACTAATAAACATGCATAAATAATTTGATTGTATATGTAAAATCTATCGAAAAAATTAATAAAAAGAAAAGTGCATTGAGAAATTTAAGATTAAATGCAAAACCAAAAATTAATTAAAAGAAAAGTGTATTGAGAAATTTAAAATTAAATGCAAAACCATTGACATATAAGTAAGAATAAGTAAACTATGACAAAAAAAAATGATCTAAATTGAACATCAAGATTGCTCAATTGTACATCTATGCCTATACAAAAGAATGAGCTACAAAGGGAAAGATCAAAGCAATGGAAAGGATTGTTGTGGCTCAAATTATGAGAATGAATACACTCAACTCAATCTCACAAATATATTGTGTATTAGTTATATATTTCCTTAATACGACTTGCTAATCAAAAGACCTCAATTGTCCTTCATCTATCAACCATTGTCCATTCGTCGTTATTCCTTTATAGTTACTTGTGAGTTAGGGGCTTTGTTATCACAAGTTGGCTAACTCAACCAAAACAACTAAATAATTATATGATAGCAATAATAATATAATTCAGAGTGATAGTTTTGCCATGTGCCATGTTGACATATGAGACCCCCTTGTTTGTGGGTCAAGGGACCCTCTTTGGGCAACCAATTGACTCCTTAACATACTTTCTCCAATTTTGGATATATGACCTCTATGAAGGAAACACATGTTCTTAATCGTTAGGCCCACTCAAGTTGTACTATCTACATAACTTGGCTCACTATAAATACCCATTGAATGTTTATATAATGATTGGAAATTATAAGAAATATCTAGAGCAATTGTTACCATCCTTCTCTTTGGTTGTCTATGTACATGTGCATGCTTGTGAATCTCAAGTATTTTATGGTTTAGGTATATTGATGCAACTTGTAAACAACTATAATAAATAAAATCTACTTGTATAATTTGAGTAGGCTTAATGGTTATGAATGTGTGCTTTCTCCTTGGAGGTTAGAGGTTCAAATTAAGAGGGGGGGTGGTATGTACACCTTTGTAGACTAAGCAATCAAATCATTGAACGAAGAGAGTCCTTTGTCCCACAAATAAGGGCATCTCATACATAATTTTGGTGTCCAGTTAAGCCCCTCCTCTATCTTATATATATATATATATATATATATATATATATATATATATAATTTGATGATTATGTCCAACTCGAGTTATGTACATAAGGATAATTGATTTCCAAAATTCCGAAAATTGTTAGTTAAGGTGGGTGTCAACTTGGTCCAATTTGATCATTATAATATAACTCAAATAAACATCGACAACAATGATCCTTAAATTGGCTGGGTTGGTTGAACCTTTGAGTTATAGAGTCTTGTTGATGTGGATTAATGGGATCTCACCAAGATGACACGTTGAATCACACATTGATATGGAGGTCAACCTAGTACCATGTGGATTGGGCATTGACATGGGATCAATATAACGAAGAAAATCATGTAGCGGTGGTTGTGTGTGTTGTGGTGGGTACGATGAGAGGTGTAGGTAGGTTACACATGAGATTGTTGTAATGAACATTAGAGTTTTTTCATGTTGTTTAGACATGTTATATTGAAAGATTCTTACTGCACATAAAGCACTTTGGTGCACAAATCACTAATAATATCCAATGAATGTTTTTTTGCCAATTCAACCAAGTTATCTAGGAATAATGATATTTTTTTATCTAGTGGAATTGACAACTAGCTAGGCTCGTACTTGCATGACATGAGGTCGATTCCAACCGCTACCACTATAACCTCCAAGCTTGCTAACATGAGCCCACACACAACACACAAGGCAAGTCGAGGTTTCGAATCAATGATTTCACATAACAGAGTGCCTTAACAATACACTCAATCACCAACTATTCTACACCTCAAGGAATCATTAGAAATGATGATATTAACATAAGATGAAACCCCTAATAATATGCTCTTTGATTTAATAAATGTACATTTTAGAAGAAATCATAACTTCAACCAAACGTGTAAAGCAAAACTTTGAAGTGTTGTTGTACTGTTGAAGGTAGTATATAGCAATGAGTTAGCATTGACTTTCATATTAGTTTTGTGTTGACTTGAAAAAATTATATCAATTTAAATGTTCAACATAACAATTAAAAAAAAAAATTAAAAATTAAAAACAAAAATAGTATTTTTTTAACTTTTCATTGTTTAATAACTTGATAGTGTTATTGCAGCCTTCACGTATTTCAAAACCTTAAATTAATGAGAAAAGACAAGACTACAAAAAAACTAATATAATGTAATGCAATATAATGTAATATTGTATTATAATATATGTTAAAATCTAATATTGTATTGTTTTTCAAATGAGGTAAAAATTTAAATTTTAAATGTCAAATTTTTTACACTTATTAAAATTTCAATAATTTTACATTTCTTAATATTTTTTTAATTTTTTAATTTCAATAATTTTACATTTATTAATATTTTTTTAATCTTTCAATTTCAATAATTTTACATTTATTAACATTTTTTAATCTTTTAGTATAATTTTATA
>ML776735.1:644205-751003 GCA_009831015.1 Picea engelmannii
TATTTTAAAATATAAGAAACATTGAGATGTTTTTACTTTTTTAATTATTATAAAGATCATGGGAAGTACAGATTTGCATTCTTTTCGAATGACTAAGGAAATGTCTGAATATTATTTATATAAGCCGTGCAGACACTAACAAGTAAAGTTTTTGGAGGCAGTACATGCAGCGTGTTGCCCTTGTTATAATTGAAATGATGAGTGACTAAGCTATTATGATAAAAGAGATATCAATTTATCAAACGCATTCAAGAGTTGCACTCGATCCCAAATATTTTTTATTTTTTTAGGTAATTGAACTTTAGTGGTTGACATGAAACACTGTTACTTTTATGTTTAACCACTGCAAGAAAATAACCTATAAAGTACACATACACTTACAAACAATCTTAACATTAAAATAAGAAATGATGTTTTCTACAAAATTATTTTTTAAATATTACTTTAAACTCCAAAAACATTATAATTGGCACAAAGAGATTGATCATCACAAATGACATGTTTTCATAAAGGGCACATCATTACTCATACGCATTTTAGTTAAGTTGTCATGACAAGGGAGCATTACATTATCCAAATCATGAAAACTTGCACTCACTTCGTCTACTTATGCCTACCTTCACCATAGTAGAATTATGGTGAATGGTACAATACAATGATATATATTATTAGAATTATGGTGAATGGTACAATACAATGATATATATTATTAGAGGATGCAAATGAAATTACAACAATTAAACACAAGAATTTTGATTGCTATGATACACAAATTCTTAATTATGTACGGTCAAATATACATAATAATGTTAAATATTATATCAAATTATAGAGAAATAACAAGTTAAAAAATAAAATACAAAGTTATCATATAACAAAGAAGTATTTAGCAATATACCAACAACATTTGATTTCTATTAAAATGAACCCTTTTTTTTTTTTTTTTTTTTTAAGAGAATTAGTTTCTAGAATTCATTACAAATGTGTGCTTACATATTTAGTCACCAAACTAGTATGTCAAAGTCATCGTGTACTTGCCAGAGTCTTGTTCAATCATTGTTTGTTATTGGATGGCAAAATAGTTCTATAATTGTTGTTGTGTGATTATTCCTCTGCTCGATGTCCTACTTGTAACGATTGTTATGTAAGTTCTGTTAGTTTCCACAATAATTTTAATGATGGTTGTTCTTCATGGTTGTAGGTGTGAACAAGATGTTAGAGTGTGTGGATGAGCCATTAATGTGCAAGCATGCACATTGTCGATGTGGGTGTGTGTAGGTTGATGTAGTGTATGCACACAAATGAAATTTGGTGCATCAAATGCTATAGAGGTTTTGTGAGTATAGGGCATTGCCTCTCGACCCTGCACTAGGAGCACTGCCCATTAGGCCTATGACAAGCATTGCATGCCTCAATATCGAAACCCAAAAGTTACCTTGGTTGAAGGAAGTTAGTGTAGAAGATAAACGTTTTTGGTGCACATAAAATTTTGCACCAAATACCCATGACTATGCTTAAATATGATGACATTACTTTTGATACATATCAAAACCCTAAAAATCCAAAAGTTCTCTAATTAAATAGAAAGATACATTACAAACCCATAAAAAAAACAAATTATCACAAACACAAGTAAACGAATGTAACACTTATATCATATAAGCTTTTAACATATAGTTATATATAATAGAAATATACTTTAACAGTAATATTATTAAGTTGGTTATTAGTCCCTGCCGTAGGCAAAGAGGGACTATAACGATCGATAAATCGTTGACCTGGTATTAAATTGTGCATTGACCAGAAATATTTGCATATTATCTATTGTTGGAACAAGGGAAGTGAAAACATAGATTTTTATATAATAGAAAGTACCATGTTTGTAAAGATCTGATTGGACAACGAATTGGAAGTCTTATTGTCGGCTTCACTATTCCCAATGTTATATCTGTTGGCATATCCAAAGTATTTTGAATCGTATAAGGTATTTTCGAATCATATATTTTCTTATGCATTGGTGGAAGTTGGATTAATGCTAGCATTAGTTCGAATGTTTCCTTAAGCATTTCTTGCTAGATTCAATACATTGTCTACCATATTACTATGTTTGATTTTTGTTTTATTGTTGCGTGCTTCGAGAGAGGAGGCTTGCCACGCTACATTTTTTCTTAAATGTTTGAACAGGGCTAGGCCCTTAGACGGTCCTGACAGTCTTAAGTGTTTACCTAACAACTCTGGCAGTCTTAAATGTTTATTGTACAAGTGTGTTGGAATACAGTTTCGTTCAATTTTTTGATGGTAGTCGGACATCTTCCATCGATTTTTATATAATAAAAAGTACCATCTTTGTAAAGATGTAATTGGACAATGGGTTGGAGGTCTTTTTCACGGCTTCACTATTCCCAATGTTATATATGTTGGCATATCCAAAGTATTTCATCGTATATGGTCTTTTAGAATCATATATTTTGTTATGCAATAGTCGAAGGTGGATTAATGCTAGCATTAGTTCGAATGTTTCCTTTAGCAATTCCCGCTAGCTAAAACACATTTTCTACCATATTAGTATGTTTGTTTTTTGTTTTATTCTTGCAAGTTTCGAGAGAACAGATTTGCCATGCTATATTTTTTCTTGAATATTAGTACAGGGCTAGGCCCTTGGGTGGTCCTAGCAGTCTTAAGTGTTTACCTGACAGTTTGAATATTTATTGTGCAAATGCCTTGGGATACAGTTTTGTTCTATTTTTTTATGGTCAACATCGTTGCTCCAGTGGTCGATGCTTCTTCGCTGGCTCGTTCTAGGATTGTTGTTCTTGTTTGATTCAACTTTGCAAAGATGAGGTCCTGCAGCTACAGTTGCAGATGATCTTTGTCTGTGCTCTTAATTTCTGTTCCTGGAAACCATGCATCTTCATATGCCGACAATGACGTTCATAGCTGTTTGGAAAATTGCAATGCGAAGGGGTTCTCGAAAAATAGTTGTAGACGCAGGGAAAGCTTTTATTCTGTGGGTTGGAAAACTGCGCCCACCTGTTGTGTTTCTGCCCAGTAAATTTATGGTGTTATTTATTTGCGTTCTTTCTTCTGTTTTGTGCCCAGTTTTGGGCTTGTGGTTTTCCTATTTTGCTTTCCTTTTTTTTTTTTTTGGGGGGGGGGGGGGGGNTTTTTTTTTCACCCTTTTCTTTGTTTTCAGATAGACTGAAAGTATCTAACAAACACCTTCAAAATCAGAGTTGAGGGGATGGAAGAAGTAATATATGTTGAGTCGTATGAAATAGATAAACAATGCATTATACATGGCAACATTGGTGTGGCTTTGGATAGCAATGGCCTCTTTAGATTCGATGCATTCTCGTATACTGCAGGGGATTACCTTTTCGATACATTCTAGGTTCTGCTGCATTTTGGGTATTCATCGACCGAGCTGCGCAATGGATTGATAGATTATTTCTTGGCCTGTTTAAAAAATGGCGACGTGGAAGCATTGAACTCCTATGAATATGAACTGGAATATGATTTTCTTCGACAATTGCACGGAATACATGATGTCACTATGTATTTTTCAAAGATGCGGTTGTCTACATATGTAGCTATGCCTGCACATGAAAGGGGACTCTGGGGAGACACATTTTGTATACGGTGGTTGTCTAACTGGCTCAATATATCGGTTGGAATATGGTCATTGACAAGAAAAAGAAGATATCTACTATTCAACAAAGGTGCATCTGGCAATCCATATTGTATCTTGTTCCATGATGCCAATGGTCTGAGTGGTCATTATGGACCACTCTTGTACAGGAACATGTCCATGTGCAATGTTGAAGTAGCTCATATTTACTTGTCCTTCTTTTGCAAAGACCTTGAATCGCAATGGGAACAAATTATGCATTGCATAAATAGCCATGGTTTACAGGTGGCAAAAAATGTTGTGTCTAAGTGTGGAGATAGTCTATTAAATGCAATTTGTTGTTTGGTAGCAGTGGAGTTTGATGTGTAGTCGCTACAACTTTACACCATGCAGTCGTTTTGCAATGCAATTGTAGGCGGCAACCAACAGGCTTTTAGGTACTTGCATCAACATCTTTTGCCATATCTTCTGGAAAATATGTCGACAGTTGGAACTTGGTAGGAATACCTTGTAAACATGGTGCTTCCATATGAAAAAGGGAATGTGGAGGGTTGCAGTTTCTGTTTCCAATGGCTGTCTATGATATTCAGAGTAAATTTCCAGGTTTGGTCGAAGTTGCCAGATGACACTTTCCATTCTTGGTTTACTGATTCAAATTACGATCAAACATTTGACATCCTCTCGTTGAAAACAGATACAACACATATCCATTATGAACCTTTGCTTCGACATATCCATGGTTCAGGGTTGGATGTCCATGCCACCCAAACCGCATCGAATCTGCATATGCACAGAATGCTTTTTAGTGAGAATGAAACTCTTGTCGGGTCCGATATGGCCATAGAGGGCTTGAACAAAAAAACGATGCGTGAAATTCATTACAGTTGTGATGAGCCCATACAGGGCTTAAACAAAAAACGTAGAGTAAGTTATCAGAACTTGAAAAAAACTATGCATCAAATTCGTCCCAGTTGTGATGAGGCCACACAGGCCTTGAACAAAAAACGTAGGCTACGTTATCAACACCTGGGTCAGAGCGAAATTCATCGCAATTGCCATCATATCATCATGCCCTTGGGCAAGAAACGTAGACTAAGTTACCACAACTTGAAAAAGGTCATGCGCAAGAGAAATAAATACATTGCCACGCTTCCTATTAGAGAGAAAGCCACATATGAGAATCTAAAGAAACTTGTCTATGTAGAAAAGAATAGAAACATGTGTGCTCACATATCCCAGAATGGTCATGCAACCGTCACATTTCGTGCGCTAGCAGCAACACCATGGACTATTGGCAATGAAAACCAGGAAACAGTTTCCATCCATACTTCTCTGCGAAAGAAAAATGCAACATAGATGTACATGAAATAAATTAAAGATACTCCTTCCATTGCATGTGCAATTTGTGAGCAACTGAATTTCTCAAAAAACAACTAGTCTTTCACGGCTGCTTTGCAAGCAAAATACTTCTAGTTGATAGCGCACGATAAAACATTTTCCAGTGGCAAAATTTGTCTTCCATGCAAACAGTCGCCTCAACATGGAAAATTGCCACAGCTCCCAACGCCTGGCCAAATAAGATGTGATGCACCACTACTAGATGTAAGTGCGCTTACAGAACTTGAGGAGAGAGTTGGCTTTCTCCGAATTGCATTTATTGGAATCAAGCCTTGGGGCTATAAAGGACTCCAGATGGGCTTAACAGGATCAATTATTAATGTGCATGTTCAAGTAGATGTTGTACAAAGACTCTTGCCACAATTCATTAACAATACACTGACAATTGTCGTGCCTCTGAAAAGATGCTTGCGATACAAAAATGCATATCAGACAGGCAAATTGCCCGTGCATGTTGTTATGAAAGCATTAAATGAATTATGTTCGAGGGCCCTGTACAAAGCACAAAACATTTGTATAAATGACAACTGGAACAATGTTCTTGCAGAAGAGAACAACAACTCTGCAGAGACTTTCAAAAATCCTATTGAATTTGATACAAGTGATGAATCAGAGAATGAAACACGTGTTGAGACATTAGTGCATGGAATTCAATGACAAATTTGTTGAGGAAATGAACTTTCCAACACTCTTCTACGGAGATGCAGGTGCCACTGATATCATAGAACGATTTAGCTATCATAAAATAGTCCGTTGAGAGCTGCTACATTCAAGCCCCAATCCCAGTCTATATGACAAACGCATTTAAATTTCCAGGAATATGTAACAAAGTCTTCTTTTTCCATATTTTCGAAATAAAACTATTCTTTTGTCTTCTCGTATATTTATGTGTTGCTGCCATTTTCTCTCCAGCTATGTTGAATGTGAAGACATTCTATTTATTTTATTTCAATTATCTTCCTTTCTGATGCCACCTGTCCTTCAAAATGTTTCTGACAAAGGCCCTTACAATTCAAATAGTCCGAACTCCGATTGTGAATTTGTATATCGTCGAACTTTGGGTGTTCTCTGTAGGGCACAGAACAACAGAGGCCCATTTTTCAACTGACTAACTATGGATTCAGGGCTCCATCCATGCTCTATCAAATCTCATCCCCATAGTTTATAAAAGTACATATTTCGTATGTATAAAAGTAAATATCTGCTTTTTAAAATTACATCTTTTGTATGTATAATTTATGGTCTCCAGGGACCTTTAACTTATAAATTTCAATTTCTTCTCTCTAGGAGCCCTTGTTTTAAGGAAAGCTAATTCGACAATGTTGTTTTTTTTTGTGCTTTTCTCCACTAAACTATGTAATAGGCGTCACTACTATTTTTTTTGTGCTTTCTTGTCCGCGACCCTATGTAAAAAAAGTACATATTTCGTATGTATAAAAGTAAATATCTGCTTTTTAAAATTACATCTTTTGTATGTATAATTTATGGTCTCCAGGGACCTTTAACTTTATAAATTTCAATTTCTTCTCTCTAGGAGCCCTTGTTTTAAGGAAAGCTAATTCGGCAATGTTGTTTTTTTTTGTGCTTTTCTCCACTAAACTATGTAACAGGCGTCACTACTATTTTTTTTGTGCTTTCTTGTTCGCGACCCTATGTAAAAAAAGTACATATTTCGTATGTATAAAAGTAAATATCTGCTTTTTAAAATTACATCTTTTGTATGTATAATTTATGGTCTCCAGGGACCTTTAACTTTATAAATTTCAATTTCTTCTCTCTAGGAGCCCTTGTTTTAAGGAAAGCTAATTCGACAATGTTGTTTTTTTTTGTGCTTTTCTCCACTAAACTATGTAACAGGCGTCACTACTATTTTTTTTGTGCTTTCTTGTCCGCGACCCTATGTAAAAAAAGTACATATTTCGTATGTATAAAAGTAAATATCTGATTTTTAAAATTACATCTTTTGTATGTATAATTTATGGTCTCCAGGGACCTTTAACTTTATAAATTTCAATTTCTTCTCTCTAGGAGCCCTTGTTTTAAGGAAAGCTAATTCGACAATGTTGTTTTTTTTTGTGCTTTTCTCCACTAAACTATGTAACAGGCGTCACTACTATTTTTTTTGTGCTTTCTTGTCAGCGACCCTATGTAAAAAAAGTACGGTAATGCTAAATTTTTTTGACATGAGCCCCTTAAAATTGAAATTGTGCCCAAGTCTGATTGTCAATTTGTATATCGCGGAACTATCAATGCTTTTTTGTAGGACACAGAACGACAAAAAATCCCAATTTTCAGCCCCCCATCCCGAGAACCCGCTATCCAAAAACTAGCAAATTATGCTATGACGGCTCCGTCCATGCTCTTTAACATCTCATCCCCATACTGTATAAAAGTACATATTTCGTATGTATAAATATAAATATCTACTTTGTAAAATTACATATTTTGTATGTATAAATTATGCATATTTTTCCTTGCCTGGCCATTTTCAAAATTACATATGCGGTAAATCGTTCACTCAAATTTCACATATCATATTTCACGTATATATGTGTGTGTGTGTGTGTGTGTGTGTTTCTTTAAATTTACAGAAATATGTAAGACGTTTTATTATTTTTTCTACATAAATGTCATAAAATTGTGTTCACTATTTTATCTTTACCAACTGTCCTGCTTACTGCTTGCCACAGAGGCCGTTACAATTGAATTAGTCCGAACTGCGCTTGTCAATTTGTATATCGTGGAACTCTGGGTATTCTTTGTAGGCCACAGAACAATAGAGGCCCATTTTTCAGCCTGCCAGCCCGAGAACCCACGATGCCAAAAAAACCAACTAGCTATGAATTCAGGGCTCCGTGCATGCTCTATAAAATGTAATCCCCATAGTCTATAAAAGTACATATTTCTTAAGTATAAAAGTAAATATCTGCTTTATAAAATTGTATCTTTGCTATGTATAGTTTATGCTGTCCAGGAACCTTTAATTTCATAAATTTCAATTTATTGTGTCCAGTAACCCTTGTTTTAAGAAAATCTATTTCGGGAATGCTAGTTTTTTTGTGCTCTTTTCCACGAACCTATGTTACAGACATTACTACTATTTTTTTTGTGTTTTTTGTCCACGAGTAGATGTAAAACATATGTAAAAAACACTATTTTGGGAATGCTACATTTTTTTGGACACGATGCCTTTAAAATTCTAATAGTCCGCAAGTCTGATTGTCAGTTTGTATATCGCGAAAACTATCGGTGCTTTTTGTAGGAAAGGGAAGAACAAAAGCCCAATTTTTAGCTTGACATTCCGAGAACCCGGCATCCAAAAATTGGCTAAGTATGGAACGAGCGCTCCACTTTGTAAAATTACATATTCCGCTTGTCAATTTGTATATCGCAAAACTTTGGGTATTCTTTGTAGACCACAGAACAACACAGGCCCATTTTTCAGCCCGAGAACCCGCGATGCAAAAAACTGGCTAAGTATGAATCCAGGGCTCTGTGCATGCTCTATAAAATGTCATCCCCGTACTCTATAAAAGTACATATTTCATATCTATGAAAGTAAAAATCTACTTTATAAAATTGCATATTTCGTATTTATAATTTACGCTGTGCAGGAACCTTTAATTTCATAAATTTCAATTTCTTCTGTCCAAGAACCGTTGTTTTAAGAAGCATCCAAAAACTGGCTAAGTATGGAATGAGGGCTCCGCTTTGTAAAATTACATATTTTGTATCTATAAACTATGTTGTGCAGGAACCTTTCATTTCATAAATTTCAATTTCTATTGTGTCGACGATCCCTTCTTTTAAAGAAAACTAAGTCAGGAATGGTAAAAAATTTTTGTGTTTTTTCTCAACAAACCTATGTAGCAGACATTACCACTATTTTTTACAATTGAACTAGTCTGAAATCTGCTTGTCAATTTGTATATCGCAGAACTCTGGGTATTCTTTGTAGACCATGGAACAACATAGGCCCATTTTTTTAGCCTGGCAGTCCGAGAACCTGCGATGCAAAAAACTAGCTAACTATGAATCCAGGGCTCTATGCATGCTCTATAAAATGTCATCTCCATACTCTATAAAGTACATATTTTGTATCTATGAAAGTAAATATCTGCTTTATAAAATTGCATCTTTCGTATGTATAATTTATGCTGTCCAGGAACCTTTACTTTCATAAATTTCAATTTCTTGTGTCCAGGAACCCTTATTTTAAGAAAAGTTATTTCGGCAATGCTAGTTTTTTTTGTGCTCTTCTCCACGAACCTATGTAACAGACGTTACTACTATTTTTGTGTTTTTTGTCCACGACCGTATGTAAAACATATGTAAAGAATACTATTTCGGCAATGATTAACTTTTTGGACAAGATGCTCTTAAAATTCTAATACTACGCAAGTCAGATTGTCAGTTTGTATATCGCGGAACTATTGGTGCTTTTTGTATGACACGGAAGAACCAAAGCCCAATTTCCAGCCCGACATCCCAAGAACCCGCCATCCAAAACTGGCTAAGTATGGAATGACGACTCCTCTTTGTAAAACTACATATTCTCTATGTATAAATTATTCTGTCCAGGAACCTTTCATTTCATAAATTTCAATTTCTATTTTGTCCACGATCCCTTGTTTTAAAGAAAACCAAGTCAGGAATGCTAAATTTTGTTTGTGTTTTCTGTCAAGAAACCTATGTAACAGACATTGCCACTAATTTTTACAATTCAAATAGTCCGATCTCCGCTAGTCAATTTGTATATCGTGGAACTCTCGGTATTCTTTGTAGGCTACGGAACAATAGAGGCCCAATGCTATATTTGTTGGACACGATGCCCTTAAAATTCTAATAGTTCGGGAGTCCAATTGTCAGTTTGTATATCGTGGAACTATTGGTGCTTTTTGTAGGGCACGAAAGAACAAAAGCCCAATTTTCAGCTCGACATCCTGAGAACCGCCATCTAAAAACTGGCTAGGTATGGAATGAAGGCTCCGCTTTGTAAAATTACATTCTGTATGTATAAATTATGTTGTCTAGGAACCTTTTCATTTCATAAATTTCAGTTTCTAGTGTCCACGATCCCTTCTTTTAAAGAAAACCAAGTCGGGAATGCTAATTTTTTTTGTGTTTTTTGTCAACAAACCTATGTAACATACATTATCAGTATGTTTACAATTCAAATAGCCCCAATTTTGCTTCTCAATTTGTATATCGCGAAACTCTTTATGTATAAATTATTCTGTATAAAACTACATATTTTGTATATATAAATTATTCTAGCTAAGTATGGAATGACGACTACGCTTTGTAAAACTACATATTCTCTATGTATAAATTATTTTGTCCAGGAACCTTTCATTTCATAAATTTCAATTTCTATTATGTCCACGTTCCCTTGTTTTAAAGAAAACTAAGTCAAGAATGCTAAATTTTGTTTGCGTTTTCTGTCAAGAAACCTATGTAACAGACATTGCCATTAATTTTTACAATTCAAATAGTCCGATCTTCACTAGTCAATTTGTATATCGCAGAACTCTGGCTATTCTTTGTAGGCCACGAAACAACAGAGGCCCAATGCTAAATTTGTTGGACATGATTCCCTTAAAATTCTAATAGTCTGGAAGTCCAATTGTCAGTTTGTATATCGCGGAACTATTGGTGCTTTTTGTAGAGCACGAAAGAACATAAGCCCAATTTTCAGCTCGACATCCCGAGAACCCGCCATCCAAAAACTGGCTAAGTATGGAATGACGGCTCCGCTTTGTAAAATTACATTCTGTATGTATAAATTATGCTGTCCAGGAACCTTTCATTTCATAAATTTCAGTTTCTAGTGTCCACGATCCCTTCTTTTAAAGAAAACCAAGTCAAGAATGCTAATTTTTTTTTGTGTTTTTTGTCAACAAACCTATGTAACAGACATTACCAGTATGTTTTACAATTAAAATAGCCCGAACTCCGCTTGTCAATTTGTATATCGCAGAACTCTAGGTATTCTTTGTAGGCCACGGAACAACAGAGGCCCAATTTTCAGCCTGCCAGCCCGAGAGCCCGCGATGCAAAAAACTGGCTAAGTATGAATTCAGGGCTCCGTGCATGCTCCATAGAATGTCATCCCCGTACTCTATAAAAGTACATATTTCGTATGTATAAAAGTAAATATCTACTTTCTAAAATTACATCTTTGGTGTGTATAATTTATGCTGTCCAGGAACCTTTAATTTCATAAATTTCAAGTTCTTGTGTCCAGGAACCCTTGTTTTAAGAAAACCTATTTCAGGAATGCTAGTTTTTTTTGTGCTCCTCTTCACGAACCTATGTAATAGACGTTACTACTATTTTTTTGTCCACCACCGTATGTAATTTCAATTTCTATTGTGTCCATGATCTTCTTTTAAAGAAAACTAAGTTAGGAATGCCACTTTTTTCCCTGTTTTTTGCGAACAAACCTATGTAACAGATATGACCACTACTTTTTTCATGTTTTTTCCCACGTACTCATGTACTACAACTTCCTGCCCACGTGTCTGTACTTCGTCGCATTTATTCCCTTTCCCAAGGATGGGATCGTAGTTGACCACACACGTCCAACGGAGCAGCCAAGAGCGATCCTCCATGGCGTTGGCCACTTCCTCCCACCTGCCTCATGACTTTAAATTCAGCTCGCTCGAGGTAGGTCGCCATTACTCTCAGTGCGCCCTGCTCTGCCTTCACATCCCTTCGACGGACCAACACCCTTGCTGGGCCTTTACTCTGCGTGTGCGGCCATTTATGGAACCTCACCAGCTCCCCGACCTATTTCAATTGCTCCAGTGGCTCCAGATGCCTCATTCTTTCTCGGTTTTTCTTCTGAGACCTCGACCTTCTGCCCACCCTTTCCCTGCTCTGCTTTTATCCTCTCCTGCTCTGTTCCTGGTGCATTTTCACTCTCCCATTGTCCCGGAGATGCCCCGGCTACGAGGGAAGTCGAAACGCGGGCCACCCTGCCAGCCAAACCGACCCCGCTTGGTCCTCCGTCCCCCTCCTGCTCCCTCCTTGTTATCCTCCTCCTCTTCAGCCACTTCGTCCTCCTCCCTGATGTAGTCGACTCAAATTCCCGCTTCTCTCCTGCCCCTTCCTGCATCTCTTTCCAACAGAATGGAGGGGCTGGACTGCTCAGGGGTGTCATTGGACTACAACCCAGGACCTTTAGGCAATTCGACATCTGTTTCACATCCAAGCCCTTTCACTCCTCCCAACGCTCCGACTACCCAATCGCTTGAGGACCAGGCTCACCACGCCCAATTTCAGATCGATGGTCCAGAAGCCAGTCAAAATTCATGACGGTAACCCCAATCTCGAGGCGGTTCCAACGTTGACCCAGAATACGAGTGGCAAACAACCCTTGCACTGGTGCAAAGCCTGGTATTCGACCTGTGTTGGGATATGGACAACCTCTAGTTCTGCCTCGAGACCCTGGACGACAAAGCCTCTCAACTCTCGTAGTTGCTCTTCGCGTTATAGGGTGGCCATCACCTCCCAGCAGAGGCATCCCAAGCAGCAACAACCCAACCAGCATCTACCTCGGCACTAGTGTTTGCAGTGGAAACTTTGGTCCACGCACAGGCAGACCCCGACCAACAGAGACTTCCATCATGTCTGGAGGAGGTACAGAAGGAAGAGCACGTGCCATCATAGACGGAGGACTCCATGCAACTGGACCTGACACCACTCGAGGAGAAGCCGCCTCCTCCTGGGGACACGACATTCGCCGCCTTTTGCATGCCCGCGTCGCCGCACTACATCCCCTACCGATGATCTGTTTGTTGTTTTTGTCTATTGTTTTGTCATGTGCATGGCGACCTTTTATGCATTTGTCCATGGTTATTATAGTTATGCTCTCTACACTTTCAATAGTTGTAACGACCACCCTTATGGGCCAGACTTTTGAACTATTTTTTGCGTCAGTAACAGTCTAGTCTTCAGTTATGAAGCGCTTCGGCTAGCTGAGCTGGTTTCCCCTCGGGGCAGCTCACTGTTTACAACTTGGAACAATGGAAATTTTCTGTAGTCCTTCATTTTCACAGAATTTTATACAATTTTACTTATAAACAAAAAAAATATTGAATAAAATTTACATAATTGTTTATACTATTCATTAAGTAAAGCATGTTATAACATTATATAAATTACTATAAATCTCCATACAATGTTATAATATTCTATAAATTGCTCAGTCTCATGTATATGACAGAATTGTTCGGTGCAAAATGTATATGACGAAAGTCTTCGGTCCAAAATGTATCTCGCATAACACGGTGGACATGAAAAGTGTGAACCCGCGACTCCGCCAACCAACAACTCCGTAATTGTTCCCTGCAAAATGTATCAAGTTTTATAGCATTATACAAATTACTATAAATCTTGCTACAATGTTATAGCTTTGTATAAACTACTGTCTCATGTATATGACAAAATTCTTAGCTGCAAAATGTATATGGCGGAAGTGTTGGGTGCAAAATGTTTTTCACAGGACATGCTAGCCATAAAAAATGAGAAATGTGAACCCGCAAGTCCGCCAACCCGCCACTCCATAATTGTTGGGTTACATTGGTTGTGTATTAAATATTTCATATACTATCAAACTAAGATCCTAGAACCTTCCTTCATGTATCACACATTAATAATTTTTGATAAATTCCAAATCAAACTAATTTGGGAATACTAAATTCTGCATGAATACCACATGCACTGCAACTTGCAACCCACGCGTTTACTCCCCTTCGAGCCTCATGCAACACTTGTTTTTATTAATGAATATAATTTACTTAAACCAATATTATTAAATTAGTTATTTTTATGAGTGAATATAATTTATATAAGCTTTTAACATATAGATATATATAATAGTAATATACTTTAACAATAATATTATTAAGTTACTTATTTTTACTAGTGAATATAAATTATATAAACCAATTTAAGTGTATCTTAACTTTTAACTTTCGATACGTAAAAAGATTCACTAGATTAAAAAAAATCCGAAAAATCATTAATAAAAAACAAAATGGAATCTTGAAAACAGCCTTGTGAGAGAAACAACCGTTCATCTTCATGTGGAAGAGATCTTGACTCTCGAGTTTCAACTTCTACCCTCGCTATGTCGGTACGCGCCTCCCTTATCACCACATTCCCTTGATCCACAAAACGGGGAAAAGAAAATACCCAAAGAAGAAAATTAAGCGAGAAACCAGGTCTTCAAAGTCATCCCCAAACCGCCTCAGAAGTTATCTCCAAAACCGCTCACCAGGCGACTGTGAAAACCGCCGTTGGTCTACTGTCATGGACTGCGTTGGATCGAGAAAGAGATCCAGTGGTATCGACATCGAGATAATTGAAAATCTCTCCCTCCTGGATGATTACGAAGAACACGATCGCCATCAACTTCCCACGAAACCCCCGAACAACATCACCAGCAACAACAACAATCCCAATAACAACACTAATAATAGCAACAATGGGACCATTTCTCCTGCTGCCAGCAGCGTCCATGAGCTCCTCGAATGCCCCGTCTGCACAAATTCCATGTACCCTCCTATTCACCAGGTACGCTTTCTTTCATGTAGGGTTTTTACTGTCTTTAAATATTAGGTTCGTGTGTCGTCAGATCAGCAGTCGAATCCGCTAAACATCCTTGGGGTTTGAATCAAATTAGTCCAGTGAATTGTGCCATTTTAAATAATGGCTTCAATATTTGAATACTGTATAATTTGAATCTGGAGGGTTTCTGTGGGGGAAGCGGGAGGCGTCAGAGGTCGGTCTGTAGAAAATGGATGGTTTTATTGGGACTTTTAATTGCAATCGTGCCATATTTTCTTGTTCTTGAACAGCTTAGGGTTTTTTGCTTTTGGTTCCTTTTCAAGGAAATAGTTCAAATTCGGGATGAGCAGTTAAAACTGTAAGCCTACAACTGAGAGTTATTGATGTTGATTGGCTCGGTTGGGTTGGGTTCTTTCCAACTAACCCTCGTGGGTTCGATCGGTCAGATCCTTTATTGAGCAAGTGGCCATCGGATCTCCCAAGCCACGGCGAGAATGTGGGTGCTTAATAAGCACGGAATTATGTTTGAGCGCCGAGCTTCACCAGCCCAAAATCGAAAAGTCGAGGGTCGGACTGCTAACTGGGCCAACATGGCCACACGGAACATTAGCTCGACAGTAAGATGAGAAAATTTCAATGGCGCTTGTAATTTACGTAGATCATAGCCACATGCATGGATACCTCATTGCACAGATTACACGTCATAAATTCATATGACTAGGAGAATTAACACCAAACTTGTCGGACTTGGACTTGGGAATGATTCGATAACCTGCAAAACACTGCATCAGACTCAGAAAAGTTCGGCATCAGACTCTGCAGTTAACTGAGTGCGGCCATATTCAGCAGGTCAGCCAAAAATAACTCGCCATTGGACTCGGCAGGTCACTGAGTCATGGCCATATTTGGCGGGTCAGCCAACTTGATACCAGGCTTGGCGGGTCACCTGTTTTGGGAGACTTACGAGTCAAACAGGTTGACTCAGAGAGTATGATAACCTTGCTTGCCACAGGAACCTCCAATCGGGGTAGCAAAGTGAATCACAGAAGCAACCAACAAGCCACAGGCTTGTTTTCCTTGTTGTACTAAATAGGCTGCAAGGAGTATGAGGTTTGTTTACCAGTCATATATAGAGAGGCACCTTTCTATGATTAAGCATCTCATGTAAGAAGTAGTCACATGCCAATGATAATATACTCGTCATAAGCAAAAAGGCATGAAAAACAAACCAGGATCAAGCCTTGTATCAAACCCTATGTATTCCAGTATGCTAACTATTGAATATTGATGTTCCTTCTGCACACAACAACAGACAACACCTTTTATGTCCCACTACCATCTCTAGACAGAAGTTGGATCCCTAAAACATCATGCATATAGAATACCAAGATGCAGAATAAACCTAGCTAAAATGTCCATATCAAAGAGTAGAAAAGTTGGACTTCTATTTACAATCAGCAGATGCAACCAAACAATTCTTAAAAGGTTCCTTCTCTACTGTCTTCTTAGATGGTTCACAAGCATTATTTTGATTTAACATGGTGTTTATATGGAAAGCAATCGCTTGGAGCAATAGGTCGAACAATTTCAAGCTAGCAAAACAAACATAGAGTTACATATTAAACAAAACAAACAAACAATTTCGAACTTTATCCTTTATGACCTTAAGTATGTATAATTTCATTGTGTTTTGGATGTGTTTGACTTTTACATTGACTGTGTATATGTCATCTATTCCTATTCGATGTTTCAAGTATTTAATAATTGCACGCAAAGGGCCCCCGGACAGTGTCTGATATATCATTTCCTTGGCCCTTATACAGATTGCAAGACCATATTAGTTTTTTGTCAGCAATAAACCCATGCAAGAGATCTTGCCTTCAACTGTGTGAAATTTGGCTTACATATTGTTTATTATCCTTTTCGTGTCATCCCAAATTCACAATGTTTGTCCCTATATGGTTTCAAAGGATGGATGCATCCCACTTAATTCTACACAAAATTAACCTCAAAGTTTCCTTAGCATTAATTGTTGTCTAAAATATTGCGGTACTGAATTTCATGATAAATGTGTAATGATCAAGCATGACCTGATGGAATCAAGAGTCGATTTAATGATGCATGCATAATAACAAGTTTGGCAATAATGAAGGAAAAATTTAAATCTACAAACATTTGAGTCTGGGAATGTTTTATTATACACAGAAATATGAACAACAAAAAGCACTTAGAATTAAACCTTTAATTGAAGGTCTTATAATTCTATTATTAGTCTGTTCATATGGGTTTTAAGTTCATCTGGATGGGGCTCTTCCCAAGCAACCCAAAAAGGTTATTGTTAATTCTGGAGGGTCAACCATCCAATTTGGCCAACATGGCCATTCAGAATATTGCCTCAAGAGGAAAATAAAGAGTTCATGCTAGGAAAATTCTAAATGGTGCTTAGTATTTTGACACCTCATGGTTATGCATGCTTGCCTCAAGTAAATTTTATGTGGTTGTATCCTTTGGAAAATTTGCAAACAAACTACAGATTTATGGAGGATACTAGACAGCATAAGCAGCAAATAGGTTACTTGATTTTTTTGCCTTGTAGAATCAACTAGGGGTTGTTAGTTATATATAGGTGCTAGTCTGCAATGAAACATCTCATGTAATGAACAATTGCAGTTTATAAAATTCATGAGAAATAAACAATGATCATACTTCTTTTGTTATAGAAAACTGTAAATTATTATGCTGTCTATTGGCGTTCCTTCTAAAATACAATGAATCTATTATAAGATGAAGCATGAGAGATTGATGATTGGGGTTCAACCATTTGTCAACCCTGCTGGGAACATATTGGTTAATCTTTACTCAGTGTCCATTAATTGTCTCAATGGTTTGTCATTAATGTGGTGACTAGGAGGTGGCCTTTGTGTTCCCTCATTAATGGTGGTTAGAAGGTGACCTACTAGTCAATAATTAATGCGGTAGTTGCCCTAGAGCTAATCATTATTTATGGCAGTCTTGGACCACATTATAAGACACCACAATACATCATGTGAGATATGAGTAAAACAATATTTGCGAGAGTAGATTTTCTTGTAACTTTTCTGCTAACAACCTCTCACCCAGAGAAGGCCCGATCTAGTGTGGTGACTCTACTTTATTCTAGAAGGCACAATGATCCTCTCACCCAGAGAAGGCCCGATCTAGAAGGCACAATGATCCAATTATTCTAGGAATACATCCTCAAATGCAAATACAAACCCCGTTACCCATGAATTTGGCAAGGAGCAACATTCTAACAACCCAATCCATGCTGATAATGTGGACATTGAAATTCTTTTTAAGGTGGAGGTAGTGATGTAGATTGTGTCTTTTAGTGGACACATTGAGGCATAATACTAGACAATTAGGTTAGGTAGTTAGATGCAGTCTTTGAGACATGATTATTAGATGCTCATAAAATAGGTTTTCCAGATTAAAGCTATCCAGTGGTACACAACTACTATCCAGTGGTACACAACCACACCAAGTAGCACACGACTACTTAATCAGTGACACATAGTCACAACTAGTGGAACACATCCACCACAGTAGCATACATCTACTGTTCAGAGATATACAATCTCCATAGCAATCATATCATCTGATATCAACTTGCATAAAACAATATCATGATATAAACTGAGTCATCTGGGCCATTCTTCCACTCACATATGTGAGATCTGGAAGAGCATCTGCCCTTAGAAGGTAAAACATCAACCATGGGCTATTGAGACTATTCTTCTCAAGCATAGAAGAATAATTGTCCCTGATTTCTGAGCCTGGACCATTCACCTAACTGGGCCATTCCTCCGGCACTAATCATAGTGCAACCTGGAGAGAATGAGTTTGCCCTAGGGAATGCTTGTCCCTGATTGTTGAACCTGGACCATTCACCTAACTGGGCCATTCATCTGGCACTAATCATAGTGCAACCTGGAGAGAATGAGTCTGCCCTAGGGAATGCCTGTTCGGACCATTTCCTAAGGAAATGATTGTCTTGCACCAACCTCCAAAACGGACCATTCTTCGAAACTGCTCACAACTGTGAACTTTGAAAGAATGACTGCCCGGTGAGGCAGACCATTCTACTTGACCACTACTTAGAGTGACTCCAAAGAAGAATGATTGTCCTAGACCCATTCCCCCACACTGGCCACAAGGGGAATTGCTGTCTATGGTACATCAACGATCCATCGGACCATTTTCATTACGAAAATGACTGTCTGATCTGGACCATTTTTCAAACTGGAAAATGCCTATCCGTCAGAAATCTCAAACCACTTTTCCAACTGGAAGGGAACTACTCATCCTGGACCATTTTTCGAACTGAAAAATGACTGTCCATAAATCAATAACATATCAGTGCTCCCTCCCAACTTGGGAGTAATCTCTTCCTTTTTCAATAAGGAGGTTGTCTCCACGAGTACCAACTCGTTTCTTAAGTACGCAAACTTTTCATCTTGGACAGAGGCTTTACCAAAATATCCGCCATCTGCTCATCGGTGGAGATACATTGGAGAACCACTTCTCTCTTCTGGACTTTATCATGGAGAACATAATCCTTGATCTCAATGTACTTCGGTCTGTCATGGAACACTGGTTTTCTCTGAAGGCTTCACATAGCTCTGATCATTACAATATATCATGGTTGAATTCGGTACTTCTGTTTCCTTCTAGCTCATGACATCGTGGCAAAGCTCAAACTGAAACATATCCAAGTAACACTTCTTCTGTCATCATGAGAGTTTGTCATGGATTAGCAATCCATCATTCCGAACTTCTGAGTAACCATTTTGATACGCTATTTCTGTCATAGAAGGTTTTCACCATGCTTCTACTGTATATAAGATACTCTGCATCAAGTTGTTTGAATCCATACAAGGTCTTCTTATATCTGAATACATGGGTCTCTTTCTGGTATAAGCTTCTTTCTCAATTTGCTTTATTTGGGAAGAACAGTCTTTTATATATAAATTCCAATCCATGGATACTACAGGAGGTATATCTGGTTTACTGGAATGAGCTATCGTCATAGTCTTTTCTCTTCTTCTGGAAGAACTTTTGATTCTCACAATGCTTCCATTCATAAGTCTTTTTCACATTTTCTTACATACACTGTTCTTTATCATAATTTCCATTTCTTCTGCATGATTGCTTCTAGTGGTTTCAAACCAAGCTGTTAGTCTTTGTGATTCTCAGTATAATAACTGGTTGTTCTGGCTTTTCTTTCTTTCTTGGGATCTTCATGTTCTTCCTCATGTTTCTTTTTAGCTCTTGGGTCCATGGAGTCTTCTATAGATTCCATGCCCTGAAGATTCCAACTTCTTCCTTTCATCATAGGATCATGGATGTAGATGGACAACCAAGGATACTTTAAGGCTTCTTTTCGAAGAAGACTTCTTCTAGAGTCAAACTGAACACGTGTTGCTTTCAATGGGAACATCGATAGATACTTCATAATCCTTAATGGATCATATCATTTAGGATTAACTCGCTCCTAATCCTTGCTTCATGCATGAATGCATGCTCTTCTTTTGGAATTCTGTAATCAACTCCCTCCATCTAAGAGAGTCCACGCTTCCGTCTGCATCCTTATTGCCTTTTGCAAAGTTTCACAAGTATTTTTCTAATTTCCTCTTGATTGATGACTTCTTTCTGTTTTGACTTCTTCTGGGTCTCTTCAAGTTTGATTTTGATTTTGGCTTATCTGGCAGTTGTTACTTATATAATAGCTTCCACAGGAATTGTTACCAAGGGTTGTCAACGTACCTCATCTTTTCATGTGTATTGCTTGACTTGTAGTCATCATGATAGCGATCCTTATCTTGTTATTCTTCCATAGGTATTGTTTCACTTGAACATCTTATCTTCTAAGAAATAGATATGCAAGATATGTACAAAAACTATGTAAACATGGTATGTACAAGAACTTTGAAGAATATTGTTACCTTGACTTAGAAGAAGAAGTTTGTTTTATCCTGCTTGGCCTTCTTTGAGGGTTCTCTTTCTTCGACAACTGATGCTTTGTCTGTTTCCTTCCTTTTTAACTCAGGACAATGGTTCATGTAGTGACCATATTTTCAACAGTTCAAGCATTGTATCTTTGACATATCCTTTTCTTGATTTGGTTTCTTCCTCAAGCCAAACTTTTTCTTATTCTTGAAATTCTTGAACTTTGTTGTGAAGACTTGATCTTCGTATTTATTTTGGGATTTCTCTTTTGCGTTAATCCTTGAATCTTCTTGTGCACAACAAGTCCAAAGTTCTTCAAATGCGGGATACTCCTTTCTTGTGTTCATGCTTGTAGCAAATGCATTCCATGTCTTGGGAAGGTTGTTGAGTACTATATTTACCAGTTCCTTGAAATGATTTCTTCAATAGCTTGTAGTTGATCTCTTAACAGAGAGATTCTCACAAAGTATCAAGTGGTGTTTTATAGAGTCCACTATGATACTCATAGCATTGATGTCATTGTCCTTGAACTTCTTCATAACTGCAATATTCTGAGGTTCCTTCTCTTTTCCCGCTTCAAACTGTGGTTCCATGATCTTGCCTTTCACGAGATCCAACACTTTATTCTTGGCAAGGATGAGGTCAATCCTTGTCTTCCATGCTTTGAAGTTAGTAGCCCCTTCTAACTTGTTTTCTGACTTCATAGAGTAAGTCATTACTGCTTTGACTTGGTCAACCTTTGACTCTGACCAAAAACTCAAACTTGATGTCTTGGCTTGTTGAGAGTACCAGGAGGTGCGCTAGGCTATGGTGCACTAGGCTATCCAGAAATTAGGTCATTCTCTTCACTTAAGGTGCCTTAACAAGAGGGTTAGGGTTTCGTTGCTGCAGCAAGACTTTGACTGCAACTGCAACTGTAACTGACCGAATCCTCCCAAACTATCTTCCAGCGATTAGATTGTCTGAAGATAGGTTGGGCCCATAACCTGTTAGAAAAACAGGTGTGCTCGTTTCACCATAGACAATATAGCAATATTGTCACCCAACCATAGGTCGAAGCCACCCTCGAGCACCTTAACCTTGACAGAGAGAATAATTCCGGAAGCAAACCCTAGAACCAATAGCCAATCAATGTAGCGTACCTCTTAGCAAGGAGTCTGAGCTCATGCTTCTTTATTCTTTTTTGATTCTTGGCTTTGCTTTTCTTTCTTCTTTGCTTTGCTTTGTATTTTGAGTTTAGCATTTGTTCTTTCTATATATTTTTATTTTTATATCAAGCTGCATCAACCTCGAGCATTCTAGCTCCTTCTCATGGGATTATGAGGCATGAACCTTTATGGGTGACTTATGACAACCAACCCAAAATAAGGGACAATGGAGATGGGAAAGATGGAGCATGTTACGTATGGATTGGGATATGGACACGTTACTCCTATCAAGGCCCCCCCAGTAGTACAACTTTGCCCAAGAGAACAACACTTGACTAGGAAATGATGATGACCACCAAGGTGAAACAAGGCAAAATGTATAAATTCAAAGCATCGTGGTCCATCATTTGATTCAACCCATGGTCACTATTTTCATGTCAAAAACATTGAGTGTTAATAGTTAATATGAAGCATCAAAATAAGGTACCTCATGTGTGTCGTGCACCATATCATTTGATGTGAGTGAGTTGAGCATAAAGTCGAAGGCATCCGGGGGCAACTGTTTGTGGAGAACCTTGAATGTCATGGGTTGAATGGGCAAATATCAGCATGGGAGAAAAAATATCCTCTGGTTACCCCTAGATGTGAGGGAGTAACATCTGGCTCCAACATGGGGACATGTGCTCACCATAGAGTGCATGAGAACCTGAACAATCTCTGGAACTCCAAGACCTGCACTCTATATCAAACCTAAAATATATCCTGCTACTTTCTAACATAAAACCATTAGTAAAAACAAGTAGGGGGGTACGATCCCCTTGATAGATGGAAATTATAAATGACAAGCAAAAAATTCACATATAATTATTTATTTATTTATTTTTATTTTTTATAGACAAGACTAAATCAAAATTGCAACTAATAATAAATGCATATGATCAAGCAATATCTGAAAGCAAGTAAGTAAGAAAACACAATCAAGATGCATAAAAGGAACACACAACATGACCTACAACTACCCTACCTAAAGCTAAAGCTAACAAAATCAAGTGCTAGATATAATCTTACAACCAATGAAACCACCCTAGCATCTCATCGAGGTCAAAAGTTCTACTCTTGTGCTTAGTTATGAGCCAAAACAAGGATATGTTAAGTACAAAGTGATCATGAGTTGGTGCAAAAATTACATAATGACCAAACATAGAATCCAACTCATGAGGGTGGGCAAGAGGAATAAAACTATGCCAAGATGTGCATCCACATGATTTCTCTATCCATCTTTGAATGGGGCTGCAATATATAAATGATGGCTCATCGTTGCTCCAAGCAAGGCCTTCATGATGCAACCTTTGCATCTCATAAGGTTGATCCACATACTTTAAAAAATGGCCACCTTGGCTTTCATTTACGATGTCGCTCCCCAAGGCTTGAGACAGAATCATAAGAAATTTGAAGAGTACCTCATGGTCGCCAAAAATGACATGGATGAAAAATGGGGTGTAAATTCAGATCTTGAAAAACTTTTTTGCTCCCTGTTATTACACAATCTGTAGCTTGGGCAAAGCCCAACCCAATCCACGGAAGTGTGACAACTACGGGAGTACCTACCCACTGTCACCTTAGATAGACACTCCCCTTGCTTTAGTGATGATGAAATCACCACAAGGGGGAATTGCGGTGACCCTAGGGGGATTGAGATGGAAGGTGAAATGATGATAAGTAAATACCCCTTTAGGTCAAGTTTGAAGATGAAGAAAGGCTTGAGAGAGAGTCTTGTAAAAGGGTGAATGGTCGCCAAGTGTTGGATACCTGCAAAACAATGTTAGCCCTGCCTGGGACAAGACAAATGATGATAAACCAAACCTTAGATCAATGGGGAATCAACAAGAAACCTTGCTGTTGCAAAATTGCAGCAGTATGGAAATATATAGATCAACAATAAATGATGTCAATAGCTGCAAATTTAACCATCCAAAATCTAATACAAGATATCAGAAATAAAGCTAGCAATGACTAGTCAAACTTCCAATGGTCAAAGCAAAACTTGGGTGGTGTTTAGGGGGGCTGTTATATGATGTTATCAATAAGTTTTTATGACAACCAAATGGCTGTAGCAAACAATTGCTACAACAACAAATTCTAGCCACCAAAATCAGCAAACAATCCACCCAAAAGATAGCCAATAACACGTAGATTTAATATGGCAACTTGCAAACAATTTTTAGTGGTGGAATAGTGAGTAAAACAAGAGTTAAAGATGAGTTTGCTGCAGCCCTAATGGCTGTAGCATTAATTTATAACAGCAAAGAGAGATACTTGGCCAATCAAGATGCTCCTAGGGCACAAGAAGGCTTAAAGCATATAGAATCAGATCCAACTTAGACAAGTGCAATATCTCAATATTTCACGTATACCTGTGCAATGATTTTATATCTCCAATGCAAGTAGATTAGTGCCTTATCAGTTGCATCGGACATGTACTTCCACATTGGTTTTGTGTCTAACATGTGGAAGTAGTCCTTAATACCTCTCAAGACTTAGGAAATTCACTTTAATAAAGTGATTATTAAAGTGAATGCCTTTTTATAATTAATTGAGTTTAATTTAATTAAATGCCTAAGTATTTGTCATTAGTGAATTAAATTAAATCCTAGCCATTGATCTAAATTGTTGGTGAGATTTAATCTCAACCATTGATTGCTTTGAAGATCTAGGGTTTTGGATTTAGGGTAAACTCAACATTATAAAAGACAACTAAGGTGAGAGGAGTCAACACACAGAGTGAGATAGTGAGATCTCATTGATTGGGTGGAGAAGAACTTTCATCCAAGTGTGTAGGGACAAGGTCCGAGGAAAGAAGCAAGGGGCAACAAAGGAAGTAGCAACCAACAAGATCGAAGGACTGATCTTGAGGTTTGAAAGGCTAGGCTATTTTACTGTTTTGTATTTTCCTCAGGTGGGCCATTATCCTAGTACGAGAGCCTAAATTTTATCTTAATAAAATCATCACAATACTGGTTTTCCCTTAGGAGTTTTTCTAGGGGTATTTACCCAAACAATTATGTGTGCAAATGTGTTTGGTTTCCTGTTGTGCTTTCGCTCATTTATTTTTGTAAATCGTTAAAACCCAACCGTGTTTTTTATTTAGTAAATCTGCTTAATAAGTTTATTACAACAAGGGTTTGCTTGGAAATAAGTTGTTGGGTTTTGGGTTTGAAATTTAACATGGTATTAGAGGTGAGACTCTGAAGAGGAAACCAGTTGGACAAAACGTAATTTTTGTAGCAACAAGAATTTTTATTTTTGCAGGTCCGCGGGAAAAGTAAAAAAGAAAGGGCAACAGTGAAAATTTTGTTTTTTTTACTTCTGGATGACAGCGAAATTTTTTTAAAATTTTTTCTGCAGGTTGAAAAGAAAAAAAAAGGGACTGTACTGGTTGTTCAGTCGTACGATCGCATGGTGTTGTAGCGAGTTGCAGCCTCTAGGAGATATGCCGCGCGCGAGTAGTGCTGCAGAGGAATTGGTGGCTGACGCAAGAGTAGCAGAGAAGATGTGAGGGTGGTGAGGGATAGAGCGACAAAGGAGACTTGGGTTGGGGATGCGAGATTGCAGAGGAGAAATGTGCTGCCGTGCTGCATCAACAGTCACAAGCAACAACCGTAGTCACAGTTGCCAACAAAGCTGTCACCATAGCCGCTGCAAGGTTGGGCCGCCAAGGGTGCTGCAGGACAGCCGGGCCAGGTTGCATGTTGTAGAGGATGCGGGCAAGTAGTTGGTCAACCGCTGGGGTAGAGGGCAGCTGCAGAGACTGTCGGGTAGCCGTAAAGAGCACAGGCAGGCCGCTTGCAGCCCATAGGGGCCTCAGGCATACTGCAGAGGGCACGGGTAGTAGGTCCGGGTACCAGGTCCGAGCAACAGGTAGCAGGTTCGGGCAGTGGCCAGCAAAAAATTTATGTTGGGTGGCTTGCAAAATTTCGAGCAGGAGGTCTGGGCAGCAAAGGGCTTTTGCTCATGTGCTTGAGTCATCCACTTGAGAGCAAAGAAGGACTTGTGCTCAAGTGCCTGAGTCATGAAGGACCGTGACTCAAGGGGATCTCAGATGGGTGAAGAAGGACTTTCATCTAGAGACTAGGGGACGACAGATCTATTGGCGTCGGTGACTCATAGATAGAGCAAAGAAAGACTCTTTGCAAAAGGAGATCTTAACAAGGGGTGAAGAAGGACTTTCACCTAGAGATCTGTTCAGTCCAAAGGAGAAGAGAAGCCGATAGGGCAGAAGCAGACAAGTTTGGTTACTAGGATAGATCTGAGTTGCAGGAGTTGGATATATTTATTTTCTCAGCGAACAAAAAACGTGATGGAGACATGATTTGTTCACCAATTTGTTAGAGACACTCAGATCTACATGTGGAGCTTGGCACCAATGCCAAGTATGGTGTAGGGGGAGTTGGGACAGTTAGGTTCCCGTTGGAGTCAGGAGGTTCTCTGGAGGTGGTAGATGTGTTGTATGTTCCGGAGCTTAAAATGAATTTGCTCTCAATTTCGACAATGGAGGATAGTGGAAGCACCATCTCTTTCGAGGATGGTCGGGTCCTTATTCGATTGAAGGGCTCTGACATAGAATCAACTTGAGTTCTGGGTGTCAGAGAGGACAAGGTGTACAAGTTGCAGGGCAAGCCTGTAGGTGGATCCAAGGGGTTCTTGGATCATGGATCGATGTTAGTGACAGAGGACGAAGAGCATGAGGCTTTGAAGGGTGAGCAAAGTTCACAGACTTCCAGTGTGAGGAGTCAACCTTCAGTTGGGAAGAGGGAGTTAGCCCCTTCAATTTTTGTCAGGAGACCCAGTTGTTATGAGCTGACATTGATGGATGCTCAGGAATAGGAGGAGGCTCTTAGGAGTACAGACAAGGAGAGAAGGCCTCCGAAGAAGTGCCCATACTTCAGGGCACTAATGTGTAGCGTCATCAATTTCGAGACTTCCAGTGTTCAGGGAGCAGCTGACCAACAAGGTTGGAAGGATGCCAGTGTGCAGGATGATGTGTGCGACATTGTGCCAGGGTCGGAGGGAGAACCAGTTCCAAGTGGCTCTTCGAGAAGTACCTTCTTTGCTAAGAGGGAGGGAGGGAGTGTTGATGTTTGTAGCGTCGGACAAGTACTTCCACGTTGGTTTTGTGTCTAACTTATGGAAGTCATCCTTGATACCTCTCAAGACTTAGGAAATTCATTTTAATAAAGTGGTTATTAAAGTGAATGCCTTTTTATAATTAATTGAGTTTAATTTAATTAAATGCTTAAGTATTTGGCATTAGTGAATTAAATTAAATCCTAGCCATTGATCTAAAGTGTTGGTGAGATTTGATTTCAGCCATTGATCACTTTGGAGATTTAGAATTTTGGATTTAGAGTAAACTCAACATTATAAAAGGCAGCTATTGTGAGAGGAGGAGACACACACAGAGTGAGATAGTGAAACCTCATTGATTGGGTGGAGAAGGACTTTCATTCAAGTGTGCAGGGGCAGGGTCTGACGAAAGGAGCAAGGGGCAGCAAAGGAAGTAGCAGCCAGCAAGATCGAAGGACTGATCTTGAGGTGTGATAGGCTAGGCTATTTTGTTGTTTTGTATTTTCCTTAGATGGGCCATTATCCCAAGACGATAGCCCAGATTTTATCTTAATAAAATCATCACAGTACTGGTTTTCCCTTGGGGGTTTTTCCAGGGGTATTTACCGAGAAAATTATGTGTACAAAATTACAAATGTGTTTGGTTTCCTGTTGTGCTTCCACTGATTTATTTTTGTAAATCGTTAAAACTCAGTCGTGTTTTTTATTCAGTAAATCTGCTTAATAAGTTTATTGCAACAAGGGTTTGCTAGGGAATAAATTGTGGGGTGATGGGTCTGAAATTTAACAGAAAGTTAGGTGGGGGAACATACAAAGTACTTACGCAGTTATGTGAAACAAAAATTGAATCAATTCATTTTTTTTGGTTATATGCATGTGCGATTCCTTTGAAAGCAGAGTATTTGTTAAGATTGCAACACAAACTTTTAGGGGGGACCATGGTTTTGGAAAGATCGCTTGGGTGGGAACACCTCATTTACCTCTCTGATGTCAGGGATCCTTTGTGAAGTATATACGAAATTAAATATCAGGTCTAGCTCAAATAGTGATCGCTAAACCCCTTTGCATTTTCCCTCGGAGAGAATTCAAACCCCACACATATTAGATATTAGTAGGTGGTTTTAGTTCAATATTGGAGCACTTGCTTAAATTCAACAAATACTATTTGGACTTACTGGGATTTAATACACCATACGTACAAGAAAGGATTGGACTTTGTAAAATCCCGAGGTTAACTTCGAGATTGGTAGATCTGGCAGCAATGTGGTGAAGCTTGGAGATCATCATGGTATTTCAGTTCGAGATATACCCTTTTGGACCATGTGTAGATCAGTTACATCCATGATTGCATGCATCCTTAATCAGTTTAGTTTGAGGTACATGCAGGCTGTTGTTGGACATGCGTGGTGCCAAACACTTTATGATTGCTATTGCATGATTATTTATAGGTGTTACTATTTTTAATACGTGTCACCATTATTCATATCTGTATATCCCAAGCACTAATTATTTTCAGTAATATCTATTTTCAGATGTTGCTATTTATAGTTCATATCTATTTATAGTAGGGTGCCACACATGCTTGTTCTCTGATTGGCAGAACTTCAGTTTTGGCACTTCTGATTTTTTAGGTGGTCTCTGTTATTTTTGGTAGGCACCATTTTGGGCAGTTACTATTTATGACATGGTTGTGCTCGGTTTCAGTAGCAGGACTTTAATTTCTGTGTTTTGTACATTTTAGGAAAACATTGCTATTTTGGACAGTTACTATTTCAGGTTGTAAGGTGGTGCATGCTGGTTCCTAATTGCTTACATCCCTTCATGTCATCCTCATTCAATGATTTGGTCATCCATGGTGTGACTTGATGTTGGGTTAGTAGTTTCCATTAATATTTTTAATTCATAGTGAAATTCACTTATATATTTGACTTGTGGATTCATTCTCTGGATGACATGCGGAATTATCTTGATTTCGGTGTGATGTAAACACATCTCAAAGGAATATTTTCTCCAAGTTTCTAACCAATGAAGTAGGAGTTTTCACTACATTGAATGTTATTTTTTGTGGTAATTGAAGATAATCTTAGTATAAGGAGGAAAACCCTTAACAGATGATAATTTTGACATTCATATTCCTCCTTTTCCACCCAAGAAGAGTGTGCTTATGTGAAGAGTCTTTGGTTCAGGAAAATTCATCATTATGCTTTAAAGAGGGTGCACCACTTGGATACTAGTTTTAACATGAGATTCATCTTTATCCATGCACGAGGGACCATCCTTTGGAAGATATTATTAGCATTAAAATTCAGCATTAATTACTTAAGGTGAGGTGCACTTTTTGTGGTCATATTTGATGTGTAAACTTGGCGTTTGAGAGATTGAAGGAAGGCACACCAGTTGACAATTTTTTTGGGGTTTGGACAGCAGTGAAGGAGGCCACTGCCACATGGTTCCTTGTCAGCCCATTTTATCTTCATCACAGCAGAAAAGAGGTGCCCCAGTTGAAGATTTACTTTCAGATTTATTCATTTCATCACTGATGGCGTTAAGGGTGAGTTCCCATGGATATTCTGGGATAAATCGGCCTCCTTTTAATCAGTCATATAGCATGAGATCGACAGGAGTAAAGTGCATGAGTGCAAGGGGTATTTGAGGCATGACATTCATCCTTACCCAAGCGACAGATTTAGTCATTCCAGCATGGTTATCTTCAGCTATTGAACTTTATTTTCAGTCCTAAAAGTCAACATGTATATTGAAGATGTGGCGCTGACATATGTATTGTGTCCAACCTATTTTCATTTCATAACAGCTATTGGAGAAGCACATTCACTGAGGGTGTTTATTCAGATCTGTTCCTTTGCATGGTTGGTGATAGGAGGATGCTTTATCGGGGCTTCTCTATCATTTATTCATGCCCACAAACTCTAGTTCCAGATCTAGCATGGAGAGGCAAACATCTTCAATTGACTTTCCAGATTTATTTGCTGCCAAATCAGCACATGACTAGGGTGGATATGTGTGATTTCATTTCGGATTTTAGCTTTGTATTCTCCAGTTTCTAACAGTATTCCACTTGGCACGCTTATGGCAGATGTTTCCAGTTTAACTTCAGTCACAAACTTGGGGTTCAAGGTGCATTAGTGATGGATATCATTCCTGATCTGTTCATGCACGCAACTACTTTGGATAGGGTACCTTGTTTGGTACTTCCACTTCAGTTTTTGAAATTATAAACTTACATTCAAACTCAACTTGGAAGGTGACCTCTTTTTGGGATATTAGTGGCATTTTTGGAGGTAGTTGTGAGTGTACAAACCAGCCTAGATCCGTCTCAGCCCTGGATGTATGAAGCATTGAGAGGGATCAAATCCCTTGAGGTGCAAATTTTCTGATCATTTAAAATGGATCTAGGACGGTTACAATCCATAGAACTGAGAACTCAAGAACCCAGAACTTATGGAGATATAGATATACATATAAATAGAATTTTGATGATTGTAGAAATAGTATCTCCTTTTATATATTAGTATTTCTATATATGTAAATTCGTATGTCTCTTTTTTCCTCTCTCTAGAGTCTATATAGCAGCTTTATATGTAAATCTCATCTCTCTCTTTCATATATATAGAGATATTTATATTTCTTGCATCTGTATTTGATCAATATATTCTTATTTATTATAAGTAATATAATTTTGTTTTCAATACCGACATATGGTGACATTGGCATTAGCCACGTGGCAACATCTCTCCATATTAGGGAAGAAAACCAGAAAAATACTATATTTTAAATTTTCTGTTAGATAGAACAGCAAAGGTCTAAAATTAAATCAAACTTAGAACAGAAATGAAGTACAACAGTAGATCTGAAAATGATTAGATCTAAGCTAGAAATATATTTCTGAGTAAGCAAGATAAACAGATATAAACAATAGTTAGATTTCTGAGTTAGATCTAAACAATAATTTATTCCAGAATGATCAAAACAATCAGATCTAAACAATAGTAGTTAGATCTGAACCATAAAACAATAGATCTGTATATAACAATAACATATAACTTGAAGTAGTAACTTACCTCTTAAAACTTACTTCTGTTCAATGAAGAAGTGCATGACTCACTCAAGGGATGAAGTGCCACCGAAGATATGCTCAGAAAAAGTCAAGAATCATGGATCTACCTCAAGGGTTAGATCTCTTAGCAAGAGAATGAAGGATTGGTTGCCACCAAGGAGGAACCACACCTGAAAACACCACACAGAAATTTCTGGAAATCAAACCCTCATGCATAAAAACTCCACACAGAAATTTCTTGAGGTCAAACCCTCATTCATAAAAACTTCACACAGAAATTTCTTGAGATCAAACCCTCATTCCAAACATATGCAGAAAGTGATAGCAACAACAAAGGGTACGGCTGTCTTGAATAACCAGCAAGAGGGGCCGTGGTTTAGGAAGGAGTCCAGATCTGCAATTGAGAGGGGGACGACAGCCTCTTAGAAGAGGTCTAGAAGCACCTGACTTGCTGTAGGAGAGGGCGGCAGCTTCAATCCTCAACACACAAGAAATTACAGCAGATAGCAACCCTTCAACAAAACTTTTGACAGCTTAGAAGAACCCTTGACTCATCATCAATCATAGAGCAGGCAGCAATAACAAAGAGGCTGAAAACTGGACTGATATAGAAGGCTGAACTATCACAAGAAGACCACAGCTACTGTTGCAAAAGGGGGGGCCGCATCAAGCATAGAGAAATCCACCTCACTTAGAAGAGATCATAAAAGGAGAGTGGAGTGAGTGAATCAATTAGTGAAAGGGGAGGGTTCTTATTTATACTTTTAGGCTAGGGTTAGGCTAATGAAAAATATAATTAAAATAACATATTTAATTAATATAAATATGTTATAATTAAACATTAATTAATATTTTTCATATTAACCCCTAAAACAAAAATACAAGCCTCCAATCAAACTCAAGCTCCAAAACCAAGGGTGGGGGTTTAGGAGAGGTTTACTTGGTGGCAACACATGTTCATATAATTTTCAAGGTGACCATTTAACTTTATCATCACTACATATGGGATACATCCCTCATGTGGTCATGCCCATCTTCAAAATCTCTCCTAGGTCCTGTGGACCATCCTGGAAGAGAGGAAGATGATCACACACCAACAAATCTTGGTATTACACCAAGAACTACCTGATCAAGGACCAGGTTGCCCCAGAACATATCTGGAGTCTTATCCACCAAGGTACAAGACCAAGGATCAACCCATGCTTTAGACATGGGTACCATGGAACACATCTAGGGGCCCTAGACATATCTAGGGACTTAAACTGCTTGGTCCCAGACCAAGAACCCCAGTCATCTACTGGGGACCCTCTCAAGGGTCTTTACTGCTTGGTCCTAGACCAAGAACCCCAGTTATCTACTAGGGGCCCTCTCAAGGGTCTTTTGCTGCTTGGACCCAGACCAAGAACCGATTTCAGATTGGGTGTTTGCACATGTTAATGACTCTTAATCTTATGGAATTATGATTATAGTTGTGATGTATTTGGTTGGGCTGTTCATTCTTTAGATGGCTGTCCTACTTTATCCTTCTCTCTTGTGATCTCATGTTATGGTTTTCCTTCAATGTTTGAGGTTGCATATTATTTATTGGCTGCAAATACATGGTTGTGATGGTGCATCCATTGTTAGGGCTCTCACTTACTCACACATAGCCTCATAATCTACTTGGACTAGTCATGGCACATTACTATATGGCTTGACTACATCTTCTCCATATTATTTCAAGCCCTCTTTGTTCTTATATCTTGACTCCATCACCCTTCGGGTTGGCATTGGTCTTGGTCCACCATCCCATTTACTTTTGAGGCCTATCTTACACTTTTTCTAGGGGTACCCCTCTTGTGCTAGAGGAGAGCCAACCTAAAGTGAGAGGAAGCATTACCTGTGGTGACAATGGGTAGCCTTTCTTAGTTCCCCTCAAGTTGCACTCATGTTTCAAGGCTTTCTTGCAAACAAATTGGTGCTAGCTTTTGACAATAGAATTTAGTTCGAATGTCCACCAGATGGATGTGAATTGTGCATTTTTGATCGGAGACCTCAAAGAAGAGGTGTATGTGACCCAAGTAGAAAGGTATGAGCCTTGATGTAAATGACAAGGAGCAATCGGGTTTGCAGGTTGGTGAAAGCACTTTCTGGCTTGAAGCAAAAATCCAGGGCACTGTACCTAAAGATTGATGAGCATTCAAGAGCGAGTCTTTCAAAGGAGTGCATTGGATCCTAACTTGAACATCAAAATAAGTGGCAAGGGAATTGTTATCCTTCTTGTTCATGTAGATGATCTCATAATTACAGAGTATGACAGAAGGAAAACATTTTCATCTTGCAAGCAAAGTATGTGAAAGAGTTGCTCAAGAGATTCAAAATAACAAATTGCAAGCTATCAATGATACCGGTTGAAACAGGTTTGAAGCTATATCAGCAAGGTGATGTGATGAAGGTAGATGAAATGATATATAGATTTCTGGTAAGAAGTTTGATTTATCTAAACTTTCACAAGTGCAGAAATCAGATTTGCAATAAGTCTTGTTGCTAGGTTCATAACTTTGCTTAGAGTTGTGCCGTGGAAGGCTGAAAAGAGGATTCTGTGCTATATGGGATGTTTGATTTTGGTGTTGAGTTTTACCAAGAATGGCAGGTTCAGTTTGACAGGTTTCATGGATTCAGAGCGGGTAGAATCACAAAATGGTAAAAGATCTATTTCAAAATGTGTTTAATGCGTATTGCCCTTCATAGGACTAGCTAGCTGATGTATTTACTAAGCCTTTGTCAAGGGAGGAATTTGTAAAATTTTGGGACATGCTTGTTGTAAAAGATAACGGATTGGTTATTAAGGAGTTATGATAAAATAATGATCATTGTAACTTAAGCTTGTACAGACTTATTGGTAGACTACTTAATAAGTTAATGTTACTTTAGACTAGTAAATAAAGCACATGTGAGTTAATTGTAAATTAAGACACGTGTTACGCTGTTATGTCCATAGCAATGTATATAAATTCATCTTCTTTAATATAATAATCATCCTGCATCTCTCCAGCTTTAATCTCTTTGCTCAACACTTCTTCAACATGAACACGACATACTACCTCAAACTGATGGACAAACAGAGATTGTTAACAAACATTTGAACGGTTACCTTCTGATGTATACAGGTGATGAGCAGAGAAAGTGGGTTAAGTGTCTTCACATTATTTGGTACTGGTATAATATCACATCATACCACTAAAGCATTTCTTTTTAAGGCATTATATGGTTATGAACCTCGACCTTTGAAAGACTGGATTCTACAGAACTCTAATGTTCCAGTAGCAGTTGGGTTTCTTCAAGAAATGCAGAGCATTCTTACTATTCTGAAGGATAACTTATCCTTGCTGCAAATAGAATGAAGCAACAAGCTGATCAGTTCATGACAGAACGTCAGTTTGAAGTGGGAGACATGCTATTGATATGTCTACAGCCCTATAATTATCTAGTTATAATTTGTAAAGATTCAGATAAATAGCTTATCCTTCAAAACTTGGTTTTTTAGCTGTGGGAGAACATCAGGCTTCTGCTTCATGTATAGCTGAAAGATACCTGTACATGCCTTTAAGAGAACATGGTAGCATTATTTTTGCTGGACTTTTTGGTGACGTAGATCTCAAGTTTTGTGCCAGCTGTTCTTGGTTCCATTTTAGAGGTTCAATTTGCAACTAGTTTCTGTTGATGCTTCTTTGGGAAAAGTCCTAAAGCAAACTGCAAAAGATCAATTCCTAGTGTTGGTGCTCAATACCTGGTCACAAAAAGGAGCTATGTTTTTTCCTTGACATATTATAGGATACTGTCATAAATAGTTGAAAATTCTTCTGCATATTTGTTTTTCTGTTTGAATGACACTTTGAATGCTTGCAGGTAATATGCATGGCAGAATAATAATAAAATAAGAGAAGATAATTTTATTAATGTTCAATGAATGGCTGCAATAAGTAGGTCAATGGGATTAAAGAGTACATCCATTTTCAGTGGATAGTAGGAATGCGGAAGCAACTTCTAGAGCAACGAGAATAAAAACACAGAAATCTAGCTAGCTAAAAGAGATGTACAAGGTACATGAAAATGGAAATGAAGAATGCTAAAACCAAATGAGCCTATGATCAGTACAAAAGAGAGGATGTCAAGGCCTGCAAGTAATGCACTTTGTCTGAAATGTAAAATTAATTACAATTCCTCTTCACCCTGGGTCATGAAAGTCCTTGACACCTACTGTCTTTTTCCCCGTGTTCAAATTTCAGGGCTCTTGTATGTTGTAATGTGTTCTCTGGCATGCCTTGATGTAGATACCTTACCTCCTCTCTAATCATCAAAGGTTGAGGTTTATATTTCTCTATCAAGTGTTATAGTTTGAGCATGCAATATATTTGATAAATTCAGAGTTGTTTCATTTGCCTTCCCAGGAGTCTTTATAGTTTGTAACAACAGATTTCAGTGCGTCCAAGATGGATGGTTATTATGGTTGACATTTTGTATGTTCTTTCTCAAATTCACTTTCCTTCTTGCCATGTTTCACATATGCATTTTGATGAGTTTATTCTTTGATTCTGACTGCTGCTAAATATGATGTTTCAGTGTCATAATGGGCATACGCTATGTTCGAGCTGTAAGTCAAGAGTTCATAACAAGTGCCCTACTTGCAGACAAGAGCTTGGAGACATAAGGTGCTTAGCCTTGGAGAAAGTGGCAGAATCTCTTGAGTTACCTTGCAAGCATTACAATCTTGGATGCCCAGAAATTTTTCCCTACTATAGCAAACTTAAACATGAGGCCCTATGCACTTTCAGACCATACAACTGCCCCTATGCAGGATCAGAATGTTCTGTCACAGGTGATATTCAGTCTCTTGTGGCACATCTAAGGGATGATCACAAAGTTGACATGCACACTGGTTGTACTTTTAATCATCGCTATGTAAAATCCAATCCACGTGAAGTTGAAAATGCCACCTGGATGTTGACAGTGAGTACCAATGTGCAGAACTTTTTCTATTTTGACTATTCTGATCTTACAAGTTGCTATTGCTTGTTAACAGCGAAGCATTTGTTTACCAGTCCATTTAATATTTTGGTCTTGTTTAGTTATTCCCCTACTGTGTTTTAGAAGTTCCTGGGTTGATGCTTTGCAGGTGTTCCACTGTTTTGGACAGTACTTTTGTCTTCATTTTGAAGCCTTTCAATTAGGTATGGCACCGGTATATATGGCTTTTCTGCGTTTTATGGGAGATGATAATGAAGCAAAGAATTTCAGCTATAGCCTTGAAGTTGGGGCCAATGGAAGAAAAATGATCTGGCAAGGAGTGCCAAGAAGCATCCGAGACAGTCATCGGAAAGTTCGTGAGAGCCATGATGGGTTAATTATTCAGAGAAACATGGCATTGTTCTTTTCAGGTGGAGATAGGAAAGAGTTGAAGCTAAGAGTCACTGGGCGAATCTGGAAAGAACAGTGAAGCATAAGCTTTCTCGCTTTTAGCTGGGGTATTAAGAAAAGTGTAGGTTATTTCTAGATAGTAATCCCTTTAGAAACAGCATTCGAGTTATTTTGTAAAGCAGCAAGTTTACTTAAGGATTGGCTTAAAAAGATATCGATAATATCTGCAATTTGGAAGCAGATTTTGTTCAGGCAGTGCAGACCAGGTAATATCACGTTGTATTCTTGGGATTTTCTATGCCTACTATCCTATTTCTTTTACAATATGATGGGTGGGTGTCATGGTATATGTTTTCAGATTTATGGCATTACTGAATATTGCCATTGTTTATTGAATTCTAACATCTGTATAGTTCGATTCTCCTCAATGGCCAGTTATGTGCAAACCTACATTGTCAGGGGCCAGAATCATGTAAAGTTGGTTTGTTATTTTGTTGGGGACTGCAAAAGCTTCACACGTGATTTACTTGTTATCACTCTTTTTATAAGTATATTGGTAATAAACAAATGACTTGTACCTGATGTGGAGTACACAAATCTTGTTCTCGGAAGCCAAAAAATGAAAGGGCTGCTATGTGGTTGGTCTAGAAACACCGGTTGTGTTCAAGTACAATGGAGAGTTTCATACCATGAAGGAACAGATCATATTTTGTGTTCTGTTGAAAATTTCCAAGGGTTGCAGTGTTGATCATTAGAAGTGCTTGCAAATATTTTTGACATGAAATGAAATCACTCTGAAAGATCAAAGACCAACTTGGCACCTGCACTAGGTGCGAGTGTCATTGTGTTAGAAATCAGTATTTGTTGAGCCATAATATTAAAGGTACGGATGTATCTGAATCAACATGATAATACATTCATCATTACCGTATTGCCTCTCTGATGATGGAGACAATGAGAATGTAGGTCAAAGAAACTTAGATGAAGGACAAGAAAATGCGTGACATTTAGACACCCTATATGTTGTTGTATACATGACATATATATGCCCTGCTTGTTGTATGATATATCCCTAAAATAAGAGTAAAAATTCGAAAACCTAGAAAAATAACATATAAACAGAGAGTTTGAGAGACCTGTAGATGCTCTAGAATCTCTTTTTTAAATCAAACCTTGCAGGGAAACCCAAGGGATGCTTCCCCACATGTATGGATGACATCCCTAATAAACCCGTTGGCATAAACTAGTGCACCCCACCTAGGTGGATTCGAACCTTGCACTGACTGGCACAAAACTAGCAAATGCCCAGCAACATTGATGACAACTAGTTGAGTTAACCCCTTAGGCTAGATGTGTTAGAACCCCTTATTATGCACAAAGAGATGTTTACCGATGCAAAATGATAGTTGACTCCCACCTTTTGCAGATAAATCTTGCAGCATCTCAGAAGCACCAAACAATCAGTCAATGCAGTGAAGACTTATAGGAGCATTAAAAAAATCATGGGTTGTATATCTGCATCCATCAATTTTTTTTCCCTTATTAGCGATCTGTATGAGGCACAATGTGTGCAAACACATGCAAAATGCAAAAGCATAGTGGCTGGCCCCTCTGTGGGGTTTATATCCACAAGTTCCGATCATTTCTTGGTGTTTATGAGCAAACGTTTGCATGGGATAAGTTTAAACTAAAACATTTTGGAAGCTGGTCTTAAGACATTCTGTATAGTTTGTGGTAAATGGTGAGAATGTAATTCTCATTCCACAAATAATTGGATAGGTGTTGGTCCAACCTAGTTTGGATTATTTTGATGAAGTTTGGTGTATGTTTTATGGGTTTTAAAATTTAGAATTTTATCATGCAGCATAAAAATATGTTGCCCTTTTCCATTTTCACGTAGTTCTTTGGTGAGGAAAATTTTTGCCCCATGTAATAGACCACTATACATGTACTTGGGGAGTACGTTATCCTTGAGTCTGTTTGCGTACTATCTACAAGTAGTTTGATGCAAATAAAATCCAACTTGACCCTTAAAAGTGGCAACTACAAATTTTGTTTGTATAGTAACTTAAATTGGTAACTATAAATTTGTTTATATAGTTAGTGACTTAGTGTGCATATAATATTAATAATTTTGACAGTATACATTGCTAATTTTAACGGTTACTACAGCTTATGGGAATTAGTTTGAAAATTTTAACAATTTTCAGGTGCTGACATGTTTTCATGACAATTCCACTTGTAAGGAAGTGGATCATGTTGTAACTACTCTTGCACCCTATTCACAAACATAGTTGGAACCTCAAAAACATAGGATAAAATACTTTAGGAGCATTGAGTGATTGCAAACGATCATGGAACATTCAATCCATTTTTTTGTTGTTGTCATTACTAGATTGAAAAGATAAGTTTTGATGTTTTATATAGTTTAGTTCATAAGTCAATGGCAACCAACTAGTTGTGAGGAGCTACAATGCCTTGTTATGGGTAGTGGGGAAGCTAGAATGTTAGTTATGTATTATTGTGCTTATTATTTATGTATATCTTAAGGTTGGGTAGATGTCTCGGAGGTAAGTGAAGTTTCAAGAACTTGAAGACATCTTAGGAGATGTGAGAAAAGCTTTTTGGAAGGCTTGACATTTCTTGTTTTTTCTCAATATCTCTCGTGAGCTCCTCGATGTCTTTCACAATTTTTTCATAGAAAGATGAAAAAAATAAAATCATTTGATGTACCTGTACCTCCATGTCTCCCCCTACCTAAATCTAAAAATTGGCATACCCATACCCTTGGCCACATCTCCTAGCAACTATATTATTTAACTAGGGGCTATGGGTAAAGGGGAAATGTTTGACTAGATTCTTTTGTAATAATAAGCAACTACTAATTAACTTGGAAATACACCAAGGTAAGATCACCATGAGTTTTAAGCTATATGAGGTCTGAATTTTATGGGGCATGGTGTTTGCCCCCTGAACATGCGTATACAAGTGTCTTTTGTTTCTCCAATTTTTATTAAATGTGATTTTTTTTCTTATACCTTTAGTATGTTTGGATGTTTTATACGAAGATAACATATATAGAAATTTACCTGATTTGATTTCATCCTATTTGATATTTACCCTATTCTATATTTCCTTAAATTATTGGATGCGAATGATTTTGTTTTGAATAAATATTTAATGCGATTACTGTATTTTGTGAATTCAGGGATATATTAACATGTGATTAATTTTCATTTGTTTGACCTGATATGTTGTTTAATGCTAAATTAGTTTAAAGTATTAGACGATCTTTCAAATTCTAATGCACCAAACTTGTAGGTCAATTACAATTTATGATGTGTTTGTTTTCCAACATAAATATTAACTATATATGGTTATGTTGGCCCTACACAATTGAGTATATTCATTTCATAATATATTTTCTTGTTTATGCAGATACTCTCCATTGATAGTTCGTTTTAGTGCAACATTGTTGTAATATGGAGTGAAATCAAATAAAAAGGATCACATTTGATTTCACTTTCAAGCCAAAACAAATAGATTTTTTTGTAAATCCACAAATCAATAAAAGGATCTCACATTTGATTTCACTTTCAAGCCAAAACAAATAGATTTTTTTGTAAATCCACAAATCAATAAAAATATGTTAGGGCATTTCTACAATGCAGCCCATTCATTTTCTCCATCACCTTTGTTGCACATTAGTATTGTAGAACAATCCCATGAAGGCAAAGCACCTCCATGGAAACTTAGAACTTTAGATCAACTCTTCCCACATGCTCACCAAAGTCTGTAATCCCCCTGAGAATTTGAGCTGGGGGGATGAAATAGAAATTGGAGATGGCGGTCATAGGGCAGGAATTTCCATTTCTCATGCAACATGGAAGTATTTTTTTGAGTGTTATAGGTGTCTCTAACCTCAACAATAATAAAGACATTGTTAGACAACTTGCAATTTATTTAAAGGCTTATATATAGTTTGCTTAAGATGTTCAAATTGTTAGCTTTCTGCATAAAACAATGCTAAATTTTTGTGGTTAGGTTCTACAACATATTTTATTTATTTATGAGGTGTGGTGATGCTCTTGCCATCTAACTTGTTAATGACTTTATGGGCTAGGGAGTTGAATTGACCCAAGGACTTATTTGGGTCATTCCTCAATTAGACGAGCATACCTTGGAATAATTAATGTTTATAACATGAATGATGTGCTAGAATGGGCTCCTTTTTGCTATTGGATGGTTGAGGATGAGTTGAAGGTCCGTTTGTTGGTTTGTGTTGACTTCAACACGGTCAAGGATGTGTTCAAGGTTCCTTTGTTGGTTTGTGCTGACTTCAACACGGTGGAGTCTCAAGAAGAGAAAGAAGGTTTGCTCCCTTGTTGTTGAAGCGCAAAGGAGCAAGAAACTTGGTTTAGTGTGCATTCTAGGCTTGAGTTATATTACCCCAATCTTTATAGAAGGATTTAATCTTTTGATTTATGGTTCACATGGTCCAACTTTATATGCAAGAGTGATAGAGTTCTAAAGAGTCTAGATAGGGCTACACTTTTTGGGCAAGCCTTTTTGTGTTTAACAACTAAGGGTCTCAGTTTGGTGGAAGCTATTGTTAAAGACATATGGGGTGGGGTAAGTTATCTTCTAATTCTTCCCCTCCAAGTTTTCTTCTATTTCTCACTCATGGGGGTTTGGGGTGGTAGGAGAAATAAGAGAAAGCTTTATTCCCTCTCGAGGGTGGGGGTCGAGGGAGAAATAGGAGAAAACTTAAACCCCATGAGGGTGAGGGGAGAAATATGTGAAATGTCAATTTTTACATACAACCTTATGTGACTAATTTTCAGATTTGAAAATTGCTTCCTAGTGAGAAAACGATAAACCCTAACTGTTATCACTGAACAATTTTACACTCAAAATTATTGATTGAAATTATATGCAGCGGAAACAACAAGATCATAGATGAATTGATGCAGACCCCCTTCTCTCCTAAGGGTTGCGTGAGCTCCTGGTCAAGGATCTTCAATTCCGAGCCGAATTGGCTCTCTGAGACCTTAATGGTCCCACTTACGAATTAAAACAGGTCCTTTTTGTCCTCTGGTGTAGGTTCTATGGCACCCACGACCTCTTCCTTCACGCTGTTGAACTCACAGGTTCAGGGGCAAGCTCCTCTCCCATTAGCCCCTTCCCGCATGTGACCTCGGGCTATGTCCTTGCGTAAACGCACGATTGTGGGCGTGCCCAAGAGTGGTTTTGGATCAACCGCTTTTCTCCCTGCAATTTACCTCCAGCTGCCACATGCTCCTTTGTCGATACCGTGGTTCCGATTGCGGCCCGCCCTTGAAATTGTAACGTCCGAGCACTTTCTGGCCCCACAATCAAGCGTGACCATCGATCTGACGATCTTGATGGTGCTTCTGAACTGACGGTTTAGATCTGCCCCTTTCAAACCTGCGAATAAGATCTGACCTCTTTCACATCAACGAACGAGATTTTCTCTGTGATTCGACATTCAGAGTTTTCAACTCTCAAACCTTGCTTTCTCCAGCAATGACTATTTTACGGAGTGGAAGATCTACTGACACATGTACTTAGCAAACATACGACTCAGAGGAACTCTGGCGCTCCGGCCTTCGAAAGTTCTTGTTCAATCCACTCATTTTTCTCTCGGAGTGATAATCTCCGAAGTGGTAGATCCTCTGCCACGTGTCCTCAAATCGATGGCTCTAGTCTGCTTCGGGACTTCAACAATTTCTACCAAGACTAGATCAACGGTCTTCGGCACCCTTCTCGATCAACGATCAAGATTCACTTCGGGGCTTCAACGCTTTCACTCTCTGCTTTCCTCTGGAGTATTTCGTACTCGGAGTTCTGGATCTGATGCCACGCGTCCGCCTCAATCAACGACTTTCGTCCACTTCGGGACTTTGGCCTTCGAGAGTTTCAAACTCCTATGCACTCGTTTCTCCCGAAGTGCTTTCATTCGAAATACACAGATTTCTGCCACGCACCCTCCTGGATCTGACGGTCCAGACTTCTCTTCGGCGCTTCAACGCTTCAGGCTTTGGGAGTTTCAAACTCCTATGCACTCGTTTCTCCTGGAGTGCTTTCACCCGAAGACTCATCTATTGACACGTATCTCTTGCCAACCAACGGTCAGGCTCTGCTTTGACCCTTTGATGATTTCAACGATTTTCGCTTTTTCCTTGTCCACGAAGTCTTCGAAGTGCTTTCGCTCCGAAGTTGTGGATCTTACGCCACCTATCAGCCTTGACGATGGACGGTCACTAATTGCTTTGGGACTTTGGGACTTTGGCAAGTCCGCTTTCTTGTGCACACAAAGGGTTAAAGCTTGTGCACTTTACCTTGGATCGGACGACTGTCAACCCTTTGCGTTCGGATCCAACGGATGGGATCTGTTCTTCCCCTCTGTGGTCTTCTTCTGTCTAGACGTGGATCTAACGATCCAAATCTCTCCCTGCAACTTGATTCAACGACTGCTGTTACTCCTCTTGAGCTTGCACTTTCTTTCGAAATTGGGAAAATTTCTAAGTGTTCAAAGATTTTGGCCCTTGAACCTCCTCCTGCGATCCCGCTATCTTGGGACGCCTTCGCTTCTTGGGATGTAATCTCTCCTGAGCTTTGAGACTTGGAATAAGTCCTTATCTATTCACTCTTTGCTCTATTTCTTCTGAGCTTTCGAACTGACTCAGAACTCCAAAGGATTTCAGCCCTTCCACTTCCTTAGAAGATTTCCTTGGTGCTCTCCTAGCAACCCGACGCTCGTTCTCCTTGAGCTTGCAAAGTAAAACTACTTTACTTATGGCGTACTACTTGCGCTCGATGAAGTCCTCCAACGACTTCTTTCAACACTTCGTCTAAGTGTTGGCCTAGTGCAATCCTTGCACATGTCTTCCTCCAGAATCGTGATTTCTCTCAAGTTCAATAACGCACTCCTTGCGTCTGCTCAACACACACATGCAGAGCTCTACAGAGTATTCAGTAACTCTGAGGTTTCTCTTGAGTTTGTGATCACTCTGGTGCGTCCTCTTGACATGTTCTTTTCTGACTCCATAGAGTTCAGATGCACACTCCTTGCGCTGGCTACAAAACCTCCAATGTTCTGTTGTGCACTCCTTGCACAGCCTAAAGAACCCAGATCTATATTTTGAACTTAATGAAGATAAAGAAATATATCTTCCCATTGCAGATGAAATCTATCATGCATCTACAACATACATAAACACACAGATAACATTCACAAAATACAGATAATTCATAAACATACCATGTGCAGGAAAAACTGCTTTTCTTTGTATTAAAATGAATGTCCAATTACAATATGTGCACGCTGGATTGTAACCGAGTCTCATCTCTCTCAAAACAAACTATTCTACCTCCTACTCAATAACAATACTCCTCCAGCCCCTTTTTTTTGGGCATGCCATGAATCTACCTATACATGAAGGTTCCTAGGGTTCCTTTCGACTACCTCTCCTATCGAAGTAACAACTAACAACTACTCAAGCTCCGTTACATTCAAGACTGAGAGTGAAACTCCCAGACCTCTCGCGATCATTCAGTGTCCGAGCGTTTCGCCCTTCTTCAATCATTAGTTCAAAACGGATCTATAGAAAAATGCCAGCTTTTAGATTCCAATTAATTTAAAAAGGCGTGCTATGGTGTTGAGTTGTCCCTCCACGTGGGCTTTGCTGACGATGCTCCTGCATTATGAATCATCAGCACACACAAGACACAAATTTTCTGTTTTGTAACCTTGTCAATTTAAAAAATTATTAGGGAAAAACTCACCTTCCCAACCAATACAATTTCATAAAATTTGAGGACAACCTTGTCCTCAAACTAGAAAATTTTAGCAAAAACCAAACTTAGCAAAATACTCGTAAATCACCTCTGCCTACAAATATGCTAGTGCCACATGTACACTCACTGATGTCAGTCGTACGACTGCTGACATAAGCAATATGGATTGTTGTACCTTCCCAAGACACTCACAAGTGCAAACTGTTCTGCCACTAAACATGTGCAGACCTGCTGTACCTTCCTGCTCACACGTGTGGACCCGTGTACGACCTGTTCGTACAGTTTTCTGCTCACACGTGCAAGTTGTATGACCTGCTCACACGTGTGACTTGTTTACACGTGCGGTTGTACTATTCCTTCCACACGTGCGGCATGCTGCCTTTCCCTCTTTCTCACACGTGTCCTCCTTGGCTGAAAAGAAGCCTTCCTTGGTTGTGACAGAAACAAAAAATTCCTCCAAACCCTAGGCTAGATTTGCCACAATTGAATAATTTTCTTTGCTAAAATTTCCAAGCTCCTAGCACAAATGCACTCACTTATGCTAACTCCATTATGCATAATGATCAATTGTCATAATGTCATAATTGTCACAATGATCATGAGGATGGGGTTGGGGGAAGATATACGAGAAAACTGAAACTTGATAAAAAATTCATGGGTGGGGTGGAGAAATAGGACAAAAATTTATTCCCCCTACCCCCACTCCCACCCCCTTGTTTTAAGTTTTCCTTAGGTCTATTAACATTTTGGTAAGGAGAGAAATAATGAAGATAAAACATAACTTTGCATCACAAGGAGGTTGTTTCTCGGCGACCTATTTCTCGCTGTGGTTTTACTAGGGTGGATGGTCAAGTTTCAACCATGTGTCATCACCAACCCATTTAATTTTATATTATTTGGGGAAGTCAAACATCGTGTATGCCCAAATCCCATTACTAGATGAATATCTCATAGGTGTTCAACCTGGATTTCCTTGATAGTATACAAAGGATCTATAACTTGGCTCCAAGACCATGAAGGCACACACATTGAATTCTTTAGGGAATGAAATTGTTGTGGCACACAAATTGATTTTTTTCGTGAATGAAATTGTTGCTAGGATGATCTCTTTCCTTCAAGTCTTTGGGAGAGAGATAACAACTATATGATGATGATAGGGTAGCCACTGCAAAGGATTTAGAGGAAAATTGATGTCTATTTAAACATCATTAGCCTATTTAAATGTTAAAATGTAAGTAATTTAAAAAATAAACACAACATGCAAAGGGCATTTTTTTGAAAGTAAATAAAACAATTTTCTCTCATTGTCTCACACACACATGTATGTTGTTATGTTTTGTGTGAGATTACAATATAGAGTAAGGAATACAATTACAAATTAAAAAAATAAACACAACATGCAAAGGGCATTTTTTTGGAAAGTAAATAAAATAGTTTTTCTCTCATTGTCTCTCTCTCTCACACACACATGTATGTTGTCATGTTTTGTGTGAGATTACCAGATAGAGTAAGGAAGACAATTACATTCGTTGATATGGGTGTTGTTTGTGGATATGGCACTAATTGATAATCTCTAATCTCACTAGTTGTAATACTCCAACATCAAAACAATAAGATTCATTCTCATAATTTGCATATAATGAATTGTAAAATTTGAAATGGGACATGGGTAATAAGACATAAATGTTCACAATTGATTGATTATTTTTCTTTGAGTTGGATGGGTAAGGTAGTCCTAGTTATACCTCCATTTCGAGGACAAACACTATTGTAGAGATCAATATTTTGACATTGAATGAGTCCAACTATCCATAGATTGTAAAGGCATTGGTTATACCCTTTCTTTCCATGAAATCATATAGATAATGTTTTTTTAATTAAAAGGTTATGGTACTTTCCTTGCCCCATGATAGAATATCTACCTTGAGGGCTTGAAAGCGTTTTATAGACAGTTTTGAACGATAGTGTTCCAAATGTTAGTGCTGATGTAAGAAGGCTTAGGTGATTAGATATAAAGGGTCACGTGCATCAAGAACTACAATCAATTTGAATTGCTTACTACATTCATATACTCTTAGCAATATTACATATTACACTTAAAATAGGAAGCCTAAAATAGGTATCTTAGTTACTTGATAGAACAACACATTAAAGATGTTATAGACAATAGTAAGATTGTGAGCTCTAGTGTCAAGGTAGGGAAAACAAACATAACAAAACCCTATTGCAGATTGGCCCTTAAAAGGTGATATGAATAAAGCTAGCAAATTGTAAACAATTAGATATGTTTGACACTAAAATGTAGTCTCCACCAGTGGGTTGTAAACATGTTAGGCAATGTAATACTCAAAACTTAAAATTTTTAGATTATACTTTAGTATGCAACTTTCCTTGCCTATTCAAGGGGTTGCATGCATAGGTGTCATGCGTCTAAACATGGTTTAGAGGGTTTATGCCATCTTTTACGGAGCCCAAACATGGTATACCTAATATATGCAAGATAGTCCTTGAAACATATGCAAATTCATTTGGGAAATCAACGGACTATTGCATTTGGCATGCCCATAGATTGATAAACCCTAAGGAACACTTATGTTACTATACTGAACACTCATGCAATAAACTTAACACCTAGTAAGAGCTTCACAGGTGTAGAGGACTAAAATATGGGTCCACCCCTTTGTCCACAAAATATGTTAAGATTATATTTAGTAATTTAGAAGGATGTGAACCAAAGTTATTGACATATTTAGTGATGTGGAAAGGGGACAACCAACGAATCATCAAATGTTATTTCCACAACTAGGTATTATATACCTACGAAAAACAAGTGTTGAATCTTGTTGATCTAAAAGATGGTTTAAGATCTTTAAGATAACATGATAAGGATAAATCCCCCTACGTTTTAAAGAGGGGTACTCCTCTATCGATATTTCACACTTTACAAAAGAAGGTTATAAAAGACTAAGTTTTCAGAAAATAAATATTCACATGAAAAGGAAGCCTGAGAGAGGACCATGCTTATTCATGAAATGAATATTCACAATATGATACAAGATTGTAAACCGTAAGGATAAGGAATTTGAAAAGACAACATTTCCATCATAGCATGATCAAAATAACACATAATTGGACTGTTGATATTATGGTAGATGCGGGAGGTATTAACCTCCATTTGTGATCTTGGATGAGATTAGAAGATTCTGGAAGCGAGAAAAGACTTGGACACAACCCTAGAAGAAAGTTGGTTAAAGATAATATTTTATGTTAAGTCTTTAGCACCCAAAAAGAGAAGTCGACCCAGACAACCTGGAAAGGAAGTATAAATACATGATGCCAGTTCTCATTTGAGACAGACATCTCAGAATTGCAGAAATCCACTTGTGTGCACTGCATAAATATAGTAGTGTGCAAGTATGGGGAGCAACTGCAACTGTAGTTCCTACAATTCGTGTTTTCGGTTTTTTGGGTCGGACTTTCTAATCAGTCTTGGTTATATTTTCCTGGTGCATTAGCCTTGGTTCGTTATTGATTTGCTACCAGAATTCTTCTCTCTGTCAAGGTCAAGGTGCTCGGGGGTGGCATTGTAAATGTGTTGAACCTGCACATAATAGATCTAGCTATAAAATACAACACACATTTGCAGAAAGAAATTGAGAAAGAAGAAGGAGAGAAAGAATAGAATATTTCTCATTAACCGTTATGAATAATGAATAATTTACACATGATATACTTTGTATAACTCAATGAATGCCCACTGGAAGAGAACCAATGCTCCATAGTGGTGGTCTAGAGTGATCTGGACACACACCAATAGTTACGGGAGTGAACTGCCACCTAGTCTAGTCTCTTAGGTAGTTACATGAGTGAACTGCCACCTAGTTAAGTTAACTAGTCAACTAGTCTTCAGTTAACTCACTAAATATAGTGTAGTGAAGAGTAGATCAAGGAATCAAGGGTAATGCGCCAGTCTGGTGATGATCCCAAGGCAAGTGCAGATTACCATGGTGATGATCCCAATGTTGCATGGTGACAAAGCCAATGCAACATCTAGACTCAAATCAACTAGACAAACTAAAGTGTTAACTGAAAGAGAATATTCTCAAGGTGGAATATTCTCCCCTAAAATACAGGAGACTGGATAATGATTAATTATGACTGATAAACAAGGAAAAACCTTAGGAAAAAGAAATCCTAGGTGTGTGTGAAGTAACTCCAACACCCCCCCTGAACATCACTATGGTGAAAATAAAGAATGGGTCCCGACAACGAGGCCATGTTAGGTACCCAAATACAAAAGATACACTGAAATAAAGTGAGGAAAGAGGGAAAACCTCATGGGAAAACCTCCCCTCAAGGTACAATGTATGTAAAAAGAAAAAACTACAGTTGTTAGGCAACTGTGTCCTTCACTCCAAGACGACTTCGCAGAGAATGGAACTTCTGCTCAGTGAAGGTCTTGGTGAAGATGTTTGCCGTCTGTTCTACTGAAGGACATAACTATAGGTCGATGATCCCCTCGTGTACTAAGTCCCGGATGTAGTGCATGTGGATCTTGATGTGCTTCGTCCGCTGCCTCTGAACTGGATCTCTGCAGAACTTCATAGTGCTTTGGTTGTCACACCAAATGACGATCGACCGATGAAACTGAATGCCCAACTCAGTGAGAAAATGATGTAGCCACATAGCCTAAATGGTTATGTTAACTACCCCTCTGTACTCTGCCTTAGCTGAAGATAGAGAAATGGCAGCTTGCTTCTTGCCCGACCAATAGATAGGCCCAAAACCAAGACTGAATGAGTAACCAGATGTGGACTTGCGATCAGTGCTATCGCCAACCCAGTCAGAATCAATAAACCCGATGAGATATAATGTAGAGTCTGCTGCATAATGAATCCCAAAGGTGATGGTGCCATGTACGTATCGAAGGATACACTTTTCAACCTTCCAATGTAGCTCATGTGGCTCCTGCATAAACCTCGAAACTGTGCCAACTGCATAGGAGAGATCTGATATGGAGTGTGTGAGATACATCAAGATCCCCACTAGCTGTTTGTACAGTGTAATGTCAACCAATGGAGTCTCCCCGCCATCCTCAAGTTTGAGTCTTGATAGGAAAGGAGTCGGAGAAAACTTGTAGTCAGCCATGTGAAATCTCTCAAGGAGATCTCGTGCATACTTGGCCTGACATAGTTTGATGCCTGATGCATCCTGACTGATCTCGAGTCCAAGGAAGAAGTGTATAGGACCCATGTCCGTCATAAAAAACCTGTCATGTAGAATCCTCTTGACTGCAACAATCGTTGAAGTCGAGCAACCGGTGATCAACAAATCATCAACATACATAACTAAAAGTAGAAGTGAATCAACCGTCCTGAGAATGTAGACATTCATGTCTGATTTACAACGTACAAAGTTATGTGACAACAGGTAGGAGTTTATCTTGGCATACCATGCCCTCAGAGTCTGCTTGAGGCTATAAAGAGATTTCTTCAGTCGACAAATCAAAGATGAGTCCTACATAAATCCCTGGGGCTGCTCCATATAGATCTCCTTAGAGAGATCACCGTGAAGAAATGCATTTTTCACGTCCATCTGATGGACTTCCCATCCCCTGGCTCCTGCAATGGAAAGTGCCAATCGTATGGAATCCATCTTTGCTACTGCAACGAAGGTCTCATCATAGTCAATGCCATGAACCTGCTGAAAGCCTTTGGAAACAAGCCTTGATTTGTATACGCTAATATGTCCATCCATTGTGCTCTAGGTCCTGTAGACCCATCTACATCTGACAAGTTTCCTCCCAGAAGGAAGGGGAACCAGATCCCAAGTCTGGTTCTCAAGGAGGGAGTTGTACTCCTCCTGCATGGCAGATTCCCAAAAGGAATTTCCAACAGCCTCACCATAAGACTGTGGAACTGAAGACTGAACCAAGAAAAGATGCCTAGAGGGCAATGGTTCAGTGGAAGTGAGTGAAAGAGGAGGATCCTTGAAATCAGATCGAGTCCTCCTAGTATCGGCTGGATCACCAATGAGATCCACTCCATCCCAAAGAGTAGTCTGTGCCCACTTGGGCCTCTGCTATGGCTCTGCAACTGCATCTGGATTCTCTGACTCTGCATATGACTGTACTGACTCTGAATCTGAACCATCTCATTCCTCTGAATCAAAAATTTCGTATGAAGAAGAGTCGACATGTGCATGCTCATCATCTCGGACACGTGGAAGAATGAAGGTGTCTACATGCGGCTGCTAAGGTACATGTGATACACTTTCCTCGAATTGGACAGAATGCTCAATGATGAGCCGGTTTGAGGAAAGATCAATAAGCCTATATCCCTTTATACCGTCGGGGTATCCAACAAAAATACACTCAGTGCTCTGTGGATCAAGTGCCTTCCTCTTTTCAGAGAGAATCAGGGCCCATGCACGTGAATTGAAAATGCGAAAGTGGGTTACTTCCGGTTTGAGGCTCCTCCAAGCCTCCTAGGGGGTCTTATCCTTGATAGATCTATGGGGATATCTGTTTTGGATGTATGTTTCACAATTAAGTGCTTCGACCAATAGTCTATGTGGTAGTGACTTTGCATGCAACATGCAAGATGCCATCTCCTTTAGAGATCTATTTTTCCGCTCAGCAACTCTGTTTTGCTGCAGAGTATAGGGAACTGTGTGCTGCAAATGAATCCCCGCCTCATGGGAAATATCATGGATCTCATGATTGACATACTCTGCCTCGTTATCAGTTTGGAGGACTTTGATATTCTTTTTGGACTGTCTCAACCAAGACTTTGAAATATTCGAGGTGTTGAAAGACCTCAATTTTTTGCCTGAGAAAGTAAATCCATGTAAAACGTGAGAAATCATCAACAAAAATGAGAACAAACCTCACTTTGCTGATTGATGGATGCAGAAAAGGACCCATGAGGTCACTATGGATCAGATCTAAAGATGCAGAATCTCTTCGAGACTTTCCTATGTCGAATTTCTCTTGAGGGTGTTTTCCAAGAACGCATACCTCACATACTCCCTTGGAGAAATGGATGTCTGGTAGACTATCAACCAATCTTTGCTCGCTAAGATGTTGCATGTATCTGAAATTCAAATGTCGAAACCTTTTGTGCCATATCCTACTACTTTCATCAACATGAGTAAGTAGTAAAGCTGAATCTGGTTCAATAAATTCAGAAAATGTATACAATCTAGATTGATGGTTTGCCTCACCGGTAGAAACCCTGGAGTTTGTTTGCATGTCATAGATGTCCACGACATTTGGTGTGAATATGACTTTCTTTCCGGTGCCAAAATTCGTCATCTGATACACGGAAAGAGGGTTGACGAAAATTTTGAGAACGTGCAACACATTCTCGAAGCTTCTGTTGGTGAGTTCAATCCTTCCTTCGACGATGATTTCGATTGAAGAGTTGTCCCCCATCAGAATAGGAGGAACTTTGCATGCATTCAATGAAGAATAGACTTTTTTTGAGGCAACTATGTGATGTGATGCTCTTGAATCTACTATCCAAGCATCGAGAGAGGAGTTGATGGCAATCAAGGCATGGCTATAATTGCCTTTCTTGGGATTCATATCTTCTGGCTTCTTCTTCTTGGCACCCTTAGGGATGCATTCTCCAAGGTTGTTTTGCTGAAGTATTTGAGACATTATATCTATTTGTTTTTGCATGCATGCAGATTCTGGATGGAATCATTTGTGACAATACGTGCATTTCTTCCCTTTTCTTCCCTTCCCCCCTTTGGATCCAGAGGCATTGGTGAAGGGTTTTATGTACCCTTCCTTCTTCGGATGTGCACGAGATTTCCTTTTGTCTTTATCTTTAGATTTATGATATTGATGGCTTCCATCTTGCACAGTAAGTGCATGCACCTTTGGGCCTTTTATTTTTCTCATGTTGATGAGCTTGGTTTGCTCTTGTGTCAGGGATTCGATAAAGTCCTCAAGAGAAGGCATCTTCCAGCTGGCTCCAGAGGCAAATCTGACAGAATGGAATGTGGATACGAATACAGATAATTCAGGACGAAGTTTGGAGAGAATGGTGAGAACCATTTGTTTCTCCTCCTTAGATTTGTCAACCACACAAGCTTTGAGTTGCGACAGTAAATCTTTGAATTTTGTAAAGAAATCTTGGATATTGTTGAAGCTTTTTGGATCCAATGTGAGAAGTTCCACCTTTAGCGTGTGTCCCCTCATTTTATCCTGTTTTCCAAAGAGCCCTTCCAAGGTGGTCCAGGTTTCATTGGGAGTCTTGGAGGAAGATATGTGAAAAAGGAGATCGGGAGAAATAAGGCTGCAAATCATTTCGAGTGGTTCATCCATCCGATTTAAATACTTGGATTTTTCTATGGCTGATGTCGGTTTTGTATTTGTATTCAGGGTTAATGATGAACCCCCACTTTGGCATCCTTTTTGTCCCCTATATCCTATATACATATGCATTTTGCCTTCCTTTTTATATGTCTTACAGACTTATCTCTATAAAGTCCTACCTTTATCAAAGGTATTGCCACTGCCATATAATCATCTTAATTTCCTTTCATAGATTAGAATTAGAATGAGTTTTAGAATATATTTTAATTATTATGTGTGTGGTTTTCAATAACATTAATTCTGGAAATAGAATGCAAGGTTCCAGGTTCATTCTCTTGAAGACATATGAAGACATATATATTCAAGACATTTTCAGAAGTGATATCTTCAAGGTATTTTAAGAAGATATATATTATATTCTTAAAGGAAGATATATTCAACTTGACAAGTCACACCCAATACGGATTCCAACTTCAACAAGGTTGCACATATGAATATTTTGAGTATATATAATATGGCATGTAATATGCCAGATCTAAAAAGTATGCAGAACATAAATAAAATGCTAGAAATGGTAGATGAACAACAATATAACCAGAATAACACCACAATAATACTGAAATGATAACAAAATAACACTAGAAAGAGCACTTCAATTACTGAGAGCAATGTTCACTTGCCTCTTCGAGGGGGGCAACCTCCAACTGAGCAAAGCTCTATTACAGTAATATCCAAGCCAGGGTTCTCATACCCTCGACTCCTATTTATACTAAATATATCTATCAAGAGAACCATCTAGAGGAAGATCCTTCTAGAAGCAGAAGCTTCTATTAGGTCTTCTTACATTTGACTTATTCTACTTTACTGTAAGGCCTTATTAATATTGACCTCTATTACATCGGAATACATTGTTCTACCTATGTGTGGGGTTAGGTCCCTAACATGTCCTCCGCCTTAAAAAAAACCTTGTCCTGAAGGCTTGAGATGTGGAAATTGCTGCAGAATGGTAGCTGGTTCCCAAGTGGCATCTGCTGGAGTTGTATCTTTCCACTGGACTAACACTTCCTTGATGGTTCGCTGATGCAGGCGATTCTCACGCTAGTCCAAAAATGCTTGTGGTTGTAGCTAAATGGAGCCTTCTTTGTCCAACTCGGGAATGTTGGTTTGAATTTGGCACTTAGTTCCAATCACCTTCTTTAAGCATGAAACATTAAAAATAGGATGTAGCTTAGAATGACTGGGCAAAGATCACTGATAGGCCACCTGTCCCACACGCTTGAGAACTGTATAGGGACCATAAAATTTGGGCGCCAGCTTCTGACAATGGTCAGCCTCGAGGGAAGTTTTATTGTGAAGTTGAAGTCGAAGAAACACCTGATCCCCTTTGCAAAATGACGTTCAGAGCGACCTTGATCTGCTTGTTGCTTCATGCGATTCTTGGCCATGAATAAATTCTCTTCGAGGGTACGAAGAATAGCCTCTCGAACTGTAAGCGTTTGGTCAACCGTCTGGACCTTTGAGACACCTGGTAAATATGAGAGAACTGACAGTGGATTTTGTCCATATATCGCCTCAAAATGAGTCATGAGGGTAGATGTATGGTATGAAGTGTTGTACCACCATTCAGCTAGGGGTAACCATTGAGCCCACTGATTTTTCTTTTTCGATGAAAAACACCTCAAATATGTTTCCAAACACTTGTTGACAACTTCAGTTTGACCATTCGTCTGGGGATGATAAGCTATGCTAAGATGCAATTGGGTGCCTTGTAGCTTGAATAGTTCTTGCCAAAAATTGTTGTTGAAAGTTGGGTCACGATCATAAACAATAGAATGCGGCATGCCATGAAGCTTGAAGATTTGATCCATGAAAAGTTGAGCCATTGTGGGTGCTGTAAACGGGTGTTAAAGAGCACATAAATGAGCATACTTGGAAAGATGATCAACTACCACCATGATGACTAATTAATTGCCTGATTTAGGTAAGCCTATAATAAAATGCATAGAGATATCCCTCCAAATAGCAGGTGGAATTGAAAGCGGTTGTAGTGTGCCAGGAGATTTGGCTATTTTTCCCTTGTTGCGTTGACACACATCACATTCGACCACACAATTGCGAATGTCTTGTTTCATACCATCCTAGAAAAAATAATGTTTGACCCTGTCATAGGTTTTGGTAAACCCAGAGTGCCCAGTTGTAGGTGTAGCATGAAGCTCAAAAAACACCGTGGATTTAATTTTTGATTGTTTACTCAAATACAAATGACCTTTGTATCGAAGCTCATTATTGAGCCAAGAGTACCCTAGGGAAACTGAAGAATTGGACTGCAATTGTTGTATCAGATGCAAACTTTTGGGATCAAGTAGCCATTCCTGGCGAACGACTTGGAGCCAATCTGGTAGAATGAAGGAGAGAGAAAAAAGGGAGCCTTCATCTTCATATTTTCGGGAAAGTGCATCCGCAACCACATTGTCTTTGGATTTCTTGTAAATGATCTCATAATCATATCCAAAGAGCTTAGTCACCCATTTTTGTTTCTCTGGGGAGGAAATGTGTTGTTCCAGAAAATACTTGAGGCTTTGATGATCTGTCTTAATTTGGAAGCATTGCCCCAATAGATAAGGGCACCACAAATCAACGGCATGCAACATAGCCAACATTTCCTTTTCATAGATTGATTTTCCCAAGTTTCGTTCAAACATTTGTTTGCTAGTAAAGGCCAAAGGCCGACCCTCTTGCATAAGGACAACGCCAATACCTTTTGCTGAAGCATCACATTTCAGGACAAAGGTATTTGTGAAATCAGGAAGGGCTAGGACTGGAGTGGTGCACATGGCCATCTTCAAGGTTTGAAAATCCTGAGCAGCTACTGGAGTCCAAGTGAAATAATTCTTTTTAAGGAGTGCGGTGAGAGGTGCCGCAATATTTCCATAATTCTTAACAAACTTGCGATAATAACCTGTTAAGCCCAGAAATCCTCACAAGATTTTGAGAGTCTTTGGGTGAGGTCAGTCTTGCATAGCTTCAATCTTTTTAGGATCCACCCTGACGCCATTCTTGCCAACAAGATGACCCAAGTACTCGACTTCTGAGGCGCCAAAAGCACATTTAGATTGTTTCAGGAAAAGTTGGGGCTGAAATAGTGGTCAACGCTGAAATAATACAAGTATCTACTTCAATGAGAGATATAACATACGAGTACTTTGAAGGATCAACTAGCATCAAAACAAGTGGAAAGAGCATTTAATATTTTGTTGGAGCGCTAAAAATACATATATCAGCTCAAACATCAAATAGTGGTCAACGCTGAAATAATACAAGTATCTACCTCAATGAGAGATATAACATACGAGTACTTTGAAGGATCAACTGGCATCAAAACAAGTGGCAAGAGCATTTAATATTTTGTTGGAGCACTAAAAATAGATAAAAATGGATATTAAATAAGATACCCAACATCTTCATGAAAAGCGCACGAGGGAATCAGATTGCAACAGACCTAATGAATGAATCGTGGGACGAGACCAATTGATTGGCCATATACCAGACATATGGAAATATAACGAATATGAGTTATAGGCATCTATTCTGTTGTAACTTTCTTTTACAACATCTTAGGAGATTGGCACTCTGTGTTTAGCGCTGTTTTAATTACCTATTGTATATATATGTGTGTACGCTCACTTGAACAAGGGTGTGAAACACATGAAGAACAAGACTAAGTAAAGTATTGTTTCAGATATCAACTCATACATATATAAGCTCAAACATCAAATAGTGGTCAACACTGAAATAATACAAGTATCTACCTCAATGAGAGATATAACATACAAGTATTTTGAAGGATCAACTGGCATCAAAACAAGTGGCAAGAGAATTTAATATTTTGTTGGAGCGTTAAAAATAGATAAAAATGGATATTAAATAAGATACCCAACATCTTCATGAAAAGCGCATGAGGGAATCCAATTGCAATAGACCCAATGAATGATTCGTGGGACGAGACCAATTGATTGGCCGTATACCAGACATATGGAAATCTAGCGAATAGGAGTTATATGCATCTATTCTGTTGTAACTTTCTTTCCCAACATCTTAGGAGATTGACACTCTATGTTTAGAGATGTTTTAATTACCTATTGTATATATATATATATATATATATATGTGTGTACGCTCACTTGAGCAAGGGTGTGAAACGTATGAAGAACATGACTGAGTAAAGTATTGTTTCAGATTTCAGAGATCACAATATATAATTTCTGTTTATGAGTGCTAATTCCTTGTTGATAATCTAGTCAAGTTAGAGTACATGCATACCGTGAGCTTGGGCCCACTCATAGGTATAACCCTGTGCCATCTATTTTCTATTCATGGTTATTTTCTTTTAAGTATATTCATGTATGCTTGCTAGTCTATATCTTTTTTTTTATGGTACTAAAGTGTTTGCTGAGGAATAGATGTATGCTGCATAATGGCCCCTGAAAATTGCTGAAGAATGACAGTTAATAATTATTAGAGCCAATATATCCCAACCATTTCTTACATTAGGATCCTTTGTCTATTCCAACATTTTATGTTGAATTTGGGTATACGTAGATCCTAGCCACTACAATAATTTTGATATCATCCACATGATTATGAATGGGGAATGTTAAAATTACTAAATCTACTCTTGCCGTGTTAGTTTAGTAATGATTTATGAATACAATAGGTTTTGATATTCCTTTTTGGATAAGTATACACATCTGCTACATAACCACAATACTTTTAAATTTCACTAAGTGAACATTCGAGGGTCAATTCTATGATATCTCAGAAAACTTAGTCCCAAGAGATATCACAACAAAGTAAAAGGTCGAAGTATTGTGATTGATCTCTCTCCTGTCCATAGTTCACATTTGATTTGCTAGTTCTCTTTTCTGTGTAAACTACACAGAGTGCCTCACAAGTACATATTGAATCTCGGGTTGACATAATTAATGAATGAGTGTAATACAATACTAAATAATTAAAATCTATATTTTTGCCTCGTCAGTTAACCTGTACAATCCTCTGGTTCAGAGATGAATCATTATTCTCTCCTTCCATGCAAAGTAGTTGTAAGGTGTAAGAATGAATTCTTTTTGGAAATCCATCTTTTCGCTATCTTCAATGTTTTGTACCTGCAAAATATTTTGGTGTAGATTTTGCTTAGTAGTCCGTCGGCTCTGATACCATGTAAATGTGTTGAACCTACACAAAATAGATCTAGCTAGAAAATACTACACACATTTGCAGAGAGAAATTGAGAAAGAAGAAGGAGAGAAAGAATATAATAATTCTCATTAACCATTATGAATAATGAATAATTTACATATGATATACTTTGTATAACTCAATGAATGTGCATTGGAGGAGAACCAATGCGCCATAGTGGTGGTCTAGAGTAATCTAGACACACACGATCAGTTACGATAGTGAATTGCCACCTAGTTTAGTCTCTCATGCAGTTACGGGAGTGAACTACCACCTACATGAGTTAACTAGTCAACTAGTCTTTGGTTAACTGACTGAACAAAGAGTAGTGAGGAGTAGATCAAGGAATCAAGGGTAATGCGCTAGTATGGTTATGATCCCAAGGCAAGTGCGCATTAGCATGGTGATGATCCCAATGTTGCATGGTGACAAAACCAATGCAATATCTAAAATCAACTCAACTAGTCAAACTAAAGTGTCAACTGAAAGAGAATATTCTCCCCTAAAATATAAGAGATTGGATAATGACTAATAAATGAGGAAAAACCTTAGGAAAAATAAATCCTAGGTGTGTGTGAAGTATCTCCAACACCCCCCTTGAACATCACTATGGTGAAAATACAGAATGGGTCCCAAAAATGAGGCCATGTTAGGTACTCAAATCCAAAAGATACACTGAAATAAAGTGAGGAAAGAGGGAAAGCCTCATGGGAAACCCCCCACCCCCTCCCCCTCAAGGTGCAATGTATGTGAAAATAAGAACTACGGTTGCTAGGCAACTGTGTCCTTCATTCCAAGATGACTTCGCAGAGATTGAAACTTCTTCTTAGTGAAGCTCTTGGTGAAGATGGCTGCCATCTGTTCTCCTGAAGGATAGAACTATAGGTCGATGATCCCCTCGTTTACTAAGCCCTGGATATAGTGCATGTGGATCTCGATGTGTTTCGTCTGCTGCCTCTGAACTGGATCTCTGCAGAACTTCAGAGTGCTCTGGTTGTCACACCAAATGACGATCGACTGGTGGAAATGAATGCCCAACTCAATGAGAAAATGTTGTAGCCACATAGCCTAAATGGTTATGTTAAATACCCCTCTGTACTCTGCCTTGGTTGAAGATAGAGAAATGTAAGATTGCTTCTTTCTTGACCAACAGATAGGCCCGAAACCAAGACTGAGTGAGTAACCAGATGTAGACTTGCGATCAATTCTATCACCGACCCAGTCAGAATAAGTAAACCCAATGAGATCTAATGTAGATTCTGCTGCATAATGAATCCCAAAGGTGATGGTGCCCTATACGTATCGAAGGATATGCTTTGCAACCTTCCAATGTAGCTCATGCAACTTGTGCATGAACCTGGAAACTGTGCCAACTGCATAGGAGAGGTCTGGTCTGGAGTGTGTGAGATACAAAAAGATCCCCACTAACTGTATGTACAGTGTGCTATCAACCATTGGAGTCTCCCCGCCATCCTGAAGTTTGACTCCTGATAGGAAAGGAGTCGCATCAGACTTGCAATCTGTCATGTGAAATCTCTCAAGGAGATATCGTGCATACTTGGCCTGAGACAGTTTGATGCATGATGCATTTCGAATGATCTCGAGTCCAAGAAAGAAGTGTAGCAGACCCATGTCCGTCATCAAAAACCTATCATGTATAATCCTTTTGACTACAACAATCGCTGAAGTCGAGCAACCGATGATCAACAAATCATCAACATACAAAATTAAGAGTAGAAGTGAATCAAATGTCATGAGAATGTAGACATTCGAGTCTGATTTACAATGTACAAAGTTATGTGACAACAGGTAGGAGTCCATCTTGGAATACCATGCCCTCAGAGCCTGTTTGAGGCCATAAAGGGACTTCTTCAGTCGACAGAACAAATATGAGTCCTGCATAAATCCATGGGGCTGCTCCATATAGATATCCTCAGAGAGATCACCATGAAGAAATTCATTCTTCACATCCATATGATGGACTTCCCATCTCTTGGATGCCTCAATGGAAAGTTCCAATCGTATGGAATCCATCTTCGCTATTGGAGTGAAGCTCTCATCATAGTCAATGGCATGCACTTACTGAAAGCCTTTGGAAATAAGCCTGAGTTTGTATCTTATAATCTGTCCATCTGCTGCGCTCTTGGTCCTGTAGACCCATCTGCATATGAAAAGTTTCCTCCTAGAAGGAAGGGAAACCAGATCCCAAGTCTGTATCTCAAGGAGGGAGTTGTACTCCTCCTACATGGTGGATTCCTAAAAGGGATTTCCAGCAACCTTTCCATAAGACTGTGGATTTGAAGATTGAACCAAGAAAAGATTCCTGGAGGGAAATGGTTCAATGGAAGTGAGTGCAACAAGAGGTTCCTTGAAATCAGATCAAGTCCTCCTAGTATCGGTTGGATCACCAACGAGATCCCTTGCATCTTGAAGAGTAGTCTGTGCCCATTTGGGCCTCTGCTCCGGCTCTGCAACTGCATCTGGATACTCTGACTCTGCATCTGACTGTACTGACTCTGAATCTGAATCTGAATCATCTGAGTGATCTAAATCATAACTCTCGTCTGAAGAAGAGACAACATGTGCATGCTCATTATCTCAGATAGGTGGAAGAATGAAGGTGTCTGCATGAGACTGCTGAGGTACATGTGATATACTTTCCTCGAATTGGACACTATGCTCAATGATGAGCCGGTCTAAGGAAAGATCAATAATCCTATATCCCTTCACACCTTCGGGGGTATCCAACAAAAATATACTCAGTGCTCTGTGGCTCAAGTGCCTTCCTCTTTTCAGAGGGAATCGAGGCCCATGCACATGAACCAAAAATGCGAAAGTGGGTCACTTCCGGTTTGAGGCCGCTCCAAGACTAGTAGGGGGTATTATCCTTGACAGATCTATGGGGAGATCTGTTTTGGATGTATGTTGCACAATTAAGTGATTTGACCCATAGTCTTTGTGGTAGTGACTTTGCATGCAACATGCAAGATGCCATCTCCTTTAGAGATATATTTTTCCGCTTGGCAACTCCGTTTTGCTATGGAGAATAGGGAACTGTGTGATGCAACTGAATCCCTGCCTCATGGAAAAGATCATAGATCTCATGATTGACATACTCTCCCCCATTATCAGTTCAAAGGAATTTGATTTTCTTTCCAGACTATGTCTCAACCAAAGCTTTGAAATCTTTGAGGTGTTGAAAGACCTCAACTTTTTTCCTGAGAAAGTAGATCCATGTAAAACGTGAGAAATCATCAACAAAAATGAGAACAAACCTCACTTCGCTGATAGATGGATGTGGAAAATGACCCAAAAGGTAATTGTGGATCAAATATAAAGGCGCATAAGCTCTCTGAGACTTTCCTTTGTCTAATTTCTCTGGAGGGTGTTTTCCAAGAACACATCCCTCACATACACCCTTGGAGAAATCGATGTCTGGTAGACCATCAACCAATATTTTCTTGCTAAGCTGTTGTATGTATCTGAAATTAAAATGTCCAAAAATTTCGTGCCATATCCTATTACTTTCATCAGCATGAGTAAGCAATAAAGCAGATTCAGGTTCAATGAATTCAGAAAATGTATACAATCTAGACTGATGATTTACCCCACCGGTAGCAACCCTGGAGTTGGTTTGCATGTCATAGATGTCCACGAAATTTGGTGTGAATATGAATTTCTTTCCGGTGCTGGAATTCGTCATCTGATACACGAAGAGAAGGTTGACAGAAAGTTTGGGAACGTGCAACTCATTCTCGAAGCTTCCGTTGGTGAGTTTAATCCTTCCTTTGCCGATGATTTCGACAAAAGAGTTGTCCCCCATCAGAATAGGAGGAGCTTTGCATGCATCCAATGAATAATATATTGTGTTTGAGGCAGCCATGTGATGTGATGCTCCTGAATCTATGATCCAAGCATCGAGAGAGGAGTTGATGGTAATCAAGGCATGGATAAAATTGCCTTTCTTGGGATTCAGATCTTTTAGCTTCTTCTTCTTGGCACCCTCAGGGATGCAATCTCCAAGGTTGTTTTTCTAAAGTATTTGAGACATTAGATCTATTTGTTTTTGCATTCATGCATATTTTGGATGGAATCCTTTGTGACAATACGTGCATTTCTCCCCTTTTCCCCTTTGGATTCAGAGGTATCGGTGAAGGGTTTTGTGTACCCTTCCTTCTTTGGATGTGCATGAGCATTCCTTTTATCTTTATCTTTATCTTTATGATATTTATGGCTGCCATCTTGCACAGTAAGTGCATGTTCCTTTGGGCCTTTTATTTCTCCCATGTTGATGAGCTTGGTCTGCTCTTGTGCCAGGGATTCGATAAAGTCCTCAAGAGAAGGAATCTTCCAGGTGGCTCCAGAGGAGAATCTGACATAATGGAATGTGGATATGAATACAAAGATTTTAGGATGAAGTTTGGAGAGAATGTTGAGAACCATTTGTTTCTCCTCCTTAGATTTATCAACCCCGCAAGCTTTGAGTTTTTGTTTGTTTGTTAGTTTGTCCGTGACATGTGGGACTAACTTGTGGCTAAGAAATCGCGACTCAGGGGCATCTAATCATCAAAATCACCTGGGGATTGCACCCGACATGAGCCACACCAAACCTTAACGTGCTTAGATTTTTTGTCCCCGCAGGTTTCTAACCGGTGATTTTAACAATGCGGAGCACCTTAACAACACACTCTGTCACCAACTATCCTACACCCCGGGGACCCCCGCAAGCTTTGAGTTGCAACAATAAATCCTTTAATTTTGTAAATAAATCTTGGATATTGTTGAAGATTTTTGGATCCAATGTGAGAAATTCCACCTCCAACATGTGTCCCCTCATCTCATCCTGTTTCCAAAGAGCCCTTCCAAGGTGGTCCAGGCTTCATTGGGAGTCTTACAAGAAGATACGTAAAAAAGGAGATCGAGAGAAATAAGACTGCAAATCATTCCGAGTGCTTCATCCATCCGATTTAAATATTTGAATTTTTCTATGGATGATGTCTGTTCTGTACTTTCATTCAAGGTTAACCTATACAATCCTCTGGTTCGGAGATGAATCATTATTCTCTCCTTCCATGCAAAGTAATTGTAAGGTGTAAGAATGAATTGTTTTTGGAAATCCATCTTTCTGCTGTCTTCAATCTTTTGTACTTGCAAATTTTTTTGGTGTAGATTTTTCTTAGAAGTCTGTTGACTCTTATACCATGGATTTCCATAGATAATATAACAATATTGTCACCCAACCATATTTCCATAGACTCCCGTAACTGCCTCATAGACTAGACTAGGTGGCAGTTCACTCCCGTAACTGATACCATCCATGGTTTTAACACACCCACTTTTCTAATAGGTTATGGGCCCACACCTTCTTCATTCAGTATAACCAATGGAAGGAAGATAATCCATAAGGTTATCAAGCTCGTTGAAGAACTGCCGCTAGGGTTTCTAGAAGGTGCAGTTACTGAAGCACTGCCACTAGGGTTACTAGTAGGTGTAGTTGCAGAAACCCTAAAACTCTTGCCCAACACCTTATGTTGGAATACCTTAATCAAGGATAAGATACTCTAGTGTGCCTTAGTCCAACACACCTATTGGTAGTCTCAGAAGGAAAAAACCTCAAGGTTGATATTTTGGGTCAAAATCAAAGTTTGACCAGTTATTAGTCAACAAAAATCATGAATGAAAAGAAGGATCATCTACACGATTCATCTCTCACAGGAACTCTTGAAGATGACATGCAGATAATTGACAGTGGAGATTTGAGGCATATGACAGGAGACTAGGCCAGACTCTCTAATCTAAATGAAAAGAAGACAACCTATAAGGTAGAAATTGGAGATAAAAACACCTATCTATTCGAAGGAATTGGTCAAGCCTCCGTCAAATTGAAAACATGTAACAATGATCATTTGAGCAATGTCTTATATGTACCCAGTTTAGAAAAGAATCTTGTATCCATATCTTTCCTAGAATACAAAGGAAACATAATAGCCTTTGTAGATGGAAAAGTATTATCTTGGTCTAAAGACTCCAACATAGAGAGCGCTAGAGTTATTTGAACCCGTGAAGGAAGACTATACATACTAGTAGAACGAAATGATGAAACCCTTGTACATGATGAAGTCAATCCCATTGAACTTTGGCATATAATGTATGCTCATATCAAATATAAAGTATTACCCTTCCTCAAAAATATGGTTGAAGGAATACCAGAACTACAATCTACACATGAAGGAATTTGCAAAGGATGTGCTCTTGGTAGGAATGTTAAGAAACCATTCTCAAACAACAATAATAGATCTAAGGAAATCCTAGATCTAATACATTCATATGTTTTTGGTCCGATGCCAGTCAAATCTCTAGGAGGTTCTCTTTACTATGTAATCTTCATAGATGATTACTCAAGAAAGACTTGGTTATATCTCTTGAAGACAAAGGACAAAGTTTTCAACAAGTTTCAAGAATTCAAAGCAGAGATAGAGAACCTCACAAACAATAAAATCAAGACCTTGAGAATAGATAATGGAGGAGAATATACATCCAAGGAATTTTTTTCCTTTTGAAAATCGGTAGGGGTTAGGAGGGAGCTAACTGTTCCTCATAATCCTCAACAAAATGGTGTACTAGAAGAAAGGGAGAACAAATCTATTGAAGAAACTATGAAAGCACTAATGAATGATCAAGGTTTATCTATGTATTTGCAGGGAGAAGCAGCCATGACAACGATATATGTTCATAACAAAATTCCCCACCGCATATTGAAGGATATGACTCCAGAATAAGCCTTCTTAGGAAAGAAACCTAATGGAACACTTAAGAATCTTTGGATGCCCTGTTTACATTCACATCCCCAAGGATAAAAGGAAGAAATTAGAACCCTCAGGAAAGAAGGGCATATTCGTGGGATACAATGAATCATCCAAGGCCTACAAAATATATATCCCGGAACAACATAAAGTTGAAGTCAACAAAGACGTAACCTTCAATGAAAATATGGCTTTCAAGAAATCCATAGAAGAAACTATAGAATTAGAAGAGTATGAAGAGTCTAAAGAAGAAAACACATGTCTCCCAGAAAGTCAGAATGAAGAAATAGAACAACTTGAACATCTGATGCAACCATGTGAACCTATTGAATCATTCATTGTACCCAAAACCAAGAAATGTCCATCTTGGCTTGAAGCTACTCTACAAGAAGCATAAAGACTCAAAGCACCAAGTGGCACCTTCAGCAAAAGCAAAAATCCCAAAATATTCTCCAACTATGCAACATATATGACAAAGATTCTAAATGAAGAACCCACCACATTTGAAGAGGCAAATCATAAGAAACAATGGAAATAAGCCATGACATAAGAACACCAGTCCATCATGAAAAATGATGTATGGGAAATTGTGCCTAGACCCAAAGAAAAACCAGTAGTAACTTCAAAATGGGTCTATAAGATCAAACATGCAATATACAGAAGCGTGGACAAATACAAAGCAAGGTTCGTAGCTAGAGGGTTCTCCCAGAAGGAGGGAGAAGAATATGACGAGACATTTGCTCCTGTTTCTAGATATACTTCTATTAGAGCCATTATGTCTCTTCCTGCTTCCATGGGATGGAGTTTACATCAGATGGATGTAAAGACAACTTTCCTCAATGGAGCAATCGAAGATGAAGTATACATTGAACAACCTCAAGGATTTGAAGTACACTCTAGAGACACTCATGTTTGCAGAATAAATAAAGCCTTGTATGGACTCAAGCAAGCTCCAAGAGCTTGGTATGCCAAAATAGAAAACTTCTTAATAAGACTTGGTTTCTCCAAGAGTCATGCTGATCCAAATCTTTACTAAAAAGTCGTGAACAATGCACCTGTGATTCTACTACTGTATGTCGACGATTTATTCTTGACAGGTGAAGAGTCTCTCATCATCCAGTGTAAGAAGGAACTAGCTTCTGAGTTCTATATGAAAGATCTTGGTCTCATGCATTATTACTTGGGACTATAAGTATGGCAAAAGCGTGGTGAAGTATTCCTTGGACAAGGAAAGTATGCAGTAAATATTCTTCAGAAGTTTGGAATGATGGATTGCAAATCCATGGACACTCCTATGACCACAGATACAAGGAAAGTAAGAGACTCATATTTTGATCTAGTAGACTTGTCCCTATATTGACAATTGATTGGGTCATTGATGTATTTAGTGAATACTCGACTAGATTTTTGCTTTGCTGTAAACACCCTAAGCCAGTTTCAGGTGGAACCCCAAGATGAGCATTGGATAACTACAAAGCATGTTCTAAGATATATTCGTGGGATGCTAAACTATAGATTACGATATACCGCATCCAATGATATACAACTTCATGGATTCACATATTCAGATTGGGAAGGAAGTGCAGAGGACATAAGGAGTACTTCAGGGATGCGTTTAAGCTTGGGCTCCACTATGATATCTTGGGGAAACATGAAACAAAAGTCTGTTGCACTCAACACACAAAAAAAAGAATATATCGCAACATGCGAGGCATGTACAAAAGAAGCATGGATGAGAAAGTTGATTTCTGGATTATTTGATCAGGTTTCAAATTCGACCATAATATACTGTGACAATCATAGTTGTATAAGGCTACTCGAACACCCAATGTTTCATGAAAGGTAGAAACACATTGAGATCAAATACTACTTTATTCGAGATAAATTTGAGGAAGGAGAATTGAAGCTCCAGTATATCCCCACAGATGAGTAGACAACAAATATTTTGACAAAGCCTCTGTCCAGGATAATGTTTGCATACTTACGAGACAAGTTGGGGATCGTGGAAATAACTCCCTTTGCTAAAAGGGAAGAGATGGATCTCCAGGTTGGGAGGGAGCACCGATATATCATTGATTTATGGATAGTCATTTTCCATCTTGGAAAATGGTCCAGGATGGGCAGTTCCTTTCCAGTTCGGAAAGTGGTTTGAGATTTCTAACGGGCAAGAATTTTCCAGTTCAAAAAATGGTCCAGATCGGACAATAATTTTTGTAATGAAAATGGTTCGATAGATTGTTTATGTACCATAGACAACGATTCCCCTTGTGTCCAGTGTGGGGGAATGGTCTAGGACAATCATTCTTCTTGGAAATCACTCTCAGTAGTGGTCAAGAAGAATGGTCTGCCTTGCCGTGAAGTCATTCTTTCGAAGTTCACAGTTGTGAGTAGTTTCGAAGAATGGTCCATTTTGGAGGTTGGTGCAGGACAATAATTTCCTTAGGAAATGGTCCGGACAGTCATTCCCTAGGGCAGACTCATTCTCTCCAGGTTGTACTATGTTTAGTGCCGGAAGAATGGCCCAGTTAGGTGAATAGTCTAGGTTCAACAATTAGGGACATGCATTCCCTAGGGTAGACTCATTCTCTCCAGGTTGCACTATTTTTAGTGCCTGAGGAATGGCCCAGTTAGGTGAATGGTCCAGGCTCATAAAGCAGGGAAAATTATTCTTCCATGCTTGGGAAGAATAGTCCAAATAGCCCATGGTTGATGTTTTTACTGTATGAGGGCATATTCTCTTCCAGATCTCACAGATGTGAGTGGAAGAATGGCCCAGATGACTCAATTTATATCATGATATTATTTCTGTGTAGGTTGATATCAGATGATATGGAGACTGTATGTCTCTGGAAAATGGATGTATGCTACTATGGTGGATGTGTTCAACTGGTTCTGACTATGTGTCACTGATTAAGTAGCCATGTGATATTTGGTGTGGTTGTGTACCACTGGATAGTAGTTATGTACTACTATGGATAGACACAGTTGTGTTCTATCATATGACATTGTACTAATTTTCATGGAGCTTATCTAGTTGGATAATAATGATGTTGCTCATGATTTGATCATGAGATAGACTGTGTGGCTATGATGATGCTACCGGTTGAATGGTCTGTTTGTGCTCAAGAACATTACCTTCTATACCTCCCTAGCTAGGAGGGAGTGTTGATATTATGGTAGCTGCGGGAGGTATTAACTTCCATTTGTGACCTTTTATGAGATTAGAATATTCCAGAAGTGAGAAAAGACTTGGACAAAACCCTAGAAGTAAAGTCGGCTAAAGAGAATATTTTATGTTAAGTCTTTAGCATCCAGAAATATAAGTCAACCCAAACAACCTGGAAAGGCAGTATAAATACATGATGCCAGTTCTCATTTGAGACAAACATCTTAGAATTGTAGAAATCCACTTGTGTGCATTACATAAATGTAGTAGTGCGCAAGTCTGGGCAACGATTGCAGTTGCAGTTCCTGCACTATGTGTTTTTGGTTTTTCTGGGTTGGACTTTCTGATCAGTCTTGGTTATATTTGCTTGGTGCATTTGCCTTGGTTGGATATTGATTTTCTACCAAAATTATTCTCTCTGTCAAGGTCAAGGTGCTCGGGGGTGACATTAGTGCCTATGGTTGGGTGACAATATTGCTATATTGTCTATGGTTAAACGAGCACACCCACTTTTCTAACATGGACATGATAAGAAACACAGTCTGTATTCATAGAGAACTTGACATGATTACTGCATTAGACTCAAAAAATATTTTGATGGGCAATACATTTGAAACCTCATTCTTTAAAATCAAAGTCTGAGAAATCACTGATGTAATGCCCCAAATAGTTCTCTAGGGATCCTCAAAAGATATACAAATGTTTGTATTGAAAATAATAATTTCTGAAATGTTTATGAAAAATTAAAAGGCATTCATCCTTCAAAGAGGACTAGGACTGGGCTCTTGCGGACCATGAAATTAAAGAAAGACCTAGAATACATAAAATGATAACAGTGAGGGGTCAACCTTTGGTTTTCACAGATTCTAAAACAAGAAAGGTTGGGTGACTACCAACTAAGGAAAATAAATAATGTGATTACTTGACTTACTATGATGGATGAAGAGATCCCCTTATTTGCTTGTTCGAGTGCTTTTTGTAGAATTTTCGGCTGGAGGTTCCATGGTGGTTGTAACCAACTAATTCATGTAGCTCAATTATATTTATCAATGCTTTCTTTAACCATAATTCGATATACTCTTGCATGGGAGAAATCGATGTCTCATGTTTAATCTTTGCATCGAATAAATCTTTCTCAATATCTATAATATCAAAACTAAGCTGGTGCAATGTGTCTTCAACCTATTATTTCTTGTTTACATAGTGAATCAACCACTTTTCCACTTCCTCTTCCAATTATTCAGTTATTTCATTGAACTCATTTTCCCATGAAACTTTTAAAGTATCCAAATGTTCTTGTAATTGATCCTTAGAGACTAGAATTGAATCCATTATCAAATGTGGCCCCCTCAACTATTTTTTCAAATCAACAAGTTGTAGAAATAAATCACCCCTCTTGCCATTTATGGAGGTGCGGAATGAGTAACAAGGAATGCAAAATGATGACTGTGGGATTACATGATGCAGGGTATGGAAGGGTGTTTTGACTCAAAATATTGTCACCTATTATTAAAAGCCTGCAAATGATTGCAATGCCTATCTATATATTTATGATATAATATTAATAGGTGGGGTCCCCTATAAGAAAACACATAAATGATTATTTTCAAGCATTTATTAGATATTACATATCAGTGGTATTATGATGAAGTTTCAAAAGTTATGGTGTGTGCGATTCTTTGCATGATTAGATGATGATGTGGGTTGTTGCACTTCAGTTTGGTGCATGACACTGATAATAGCTTCTCTTCATTCTTCGACATTTTGGTGACATGGTACTTGTGAAATGTGCTGCCATATTCCTATGATTAAATGACTAAAAGAAGTTAGAATCATTTTCCGTGCCCTTAAATTCAAAGCTTACAAAATATACAGTTTGATGTATATGTGATAAAGACAAGGTATGAGGGTAAAACATGGTTTATTAAGCCATATACATATGAAGGTTTTCATACTTATGCAAAAATTTTGTTATCAATTCATAATTATGCATAAAGGGCTATTTCATGTGAATGTATTCACTTTACAAATTCACATTGGTTTATGTTGCAAAATGGTCAAGAACAAAGGTCATGTCATAAGTATTAAACCTATGGACAAATGTTTGAAACTTTGGCTTGGTATACAATATGGTTCATATGTTTTAAATGGTATAAAATTTGGGTTTTTATACAACATATAATATATGGCACATATTGGATATGATTGAATGTGCAATCAAAGTATGCCTTACCTTATTCACATGCGTATATGTGCCAGAATTATTAGTGATGATAGTGAAGTGACAAGGTTCATGCAAATGGTTAAAAGGTGCTTGAACACATGATTGTGAGTTGACATGACATATGGTATTGACCTGTGATTAGTTTATGTCCAATGAGATATACAATCTATTTGTTAAAGGATCATGTGAATTATTTGAAGCATTGACTTGGCATGCACATACAAGTTATGGTTAGGAGGCCGACGTGATGGGATGGCCATACATTCAATTCACATGTACATGGGTAATCAATCCCATGCCCTCGCTCTTTACCACCTCATTTTTCTTTGGTTTTTGGTCCTTTGGGTTTTGTTGAGACTGAGGAGAAAGAAGAGATTGAACTAGCTTGGAAACCCTACTCCTAGAAGTTTCAGTAACCATTTCGGCTCAACCTGGTATAAAAAAGGGTTGCAAAACAAGGTATTACTCGCCACTTTATTTAACATCTTATGCATATGTTTTGCGAATAAATAATTTGGTAATGGCTTTGGCTCTTGACTTGTGTTAAGTGTGTGGATTTTCTCCCAACTTTTCTCTCGTATTTGAAATTTTGTTCAAGAGTTTTCTTTGTAAAAGAGAGGAATTATTTATTCTCTACTCAAATTTCTTCATACATCTTTTCACTTTCCATTCCTCTATGAATTGATCAGTTTGGTTTTCAAAATGGAATGAATAAAATCCATTTTATATAAATGAAATTTGCGAGTTGGCTTCGAGTTCCGTTGAGGCGATAAAATTTCCCTTCAATAGTCAATAGTACTTCCTGATGCACAATCTCAATTACACTATGCACCGTTTGGTTTAGGAGATCCATATGGATTCTGGCCCAGTCGCCATCACTGGGTTTGAGGGGTGATTGGATGGTTTTGAATGGAATGAAAAATGCAGATGCAAACTAACTAAGTACACAAATAAAATCTAACCTATCCTATCATAGCTAGGAGCGACTATGGTAACCAATGAGTAGCTAGATATGCAACTAATCACTGCAAATGACTTATTTGAGGTCGCTGTTAAGAAGGAAAAAGGTTAGACAACACATGCATACAAATAACATAACCAGATTAGTCTAATTTATGAAATTACATACATAAACTACTCATCATCTCAGGATGAAGATAAGAAAGATGAAACTAAATTGAAAGAAAGATTTCTATTTGCATAAGCACAATCTAAAAGAAAAAGAACATTCTTACAACACATCTAAACATTATAAGAGTTTGTTGAAAGTAGTTTACAACAAGATACCATCCACAAGAGTTATTCTCTCTAACAAAATGGCCCCAAGGGATTCTCAATATTAATTCTGAAAGTAGTTTACGAATATACAATTCTTGAAGAGCCTGTTCAAAATGGGCCTCTTCCTTTACTTATAGTAATTTGAGTAACTACTAGTAGGGTCTTCTTAGATTATGCAAGAAGCAGTTACATGTCTCTTCATCTTCTCCTTCTCAAATGTTGTTGACAAGTTTTAGAATAAGAAGAAGCTGATGATGGTTGGCAAAAAAACAAAATAGAAGGTAGTTGTGGGCAAATTCGAATTTGTTATTTTGTCTCATCTACTTGTCTTTGTTTGTCACATAAGCTGCCCAAGATTCATGCTTTCTTTCGATTGATATAAATCTGTATTACAAGAGTTCTTCTAGGGAAACTACATGGGAGGCTGAGTTGTTTGAAAGGAATTTCATGTACCTTGTCAGATTGGCCATGAAATCATGGTTCATCGTTTGAGTCTTGGCCGGCCGAACATGATGCTCCTCGATTGAGTGTACTATCACCTTTGTAGCTGCTTGAACATTCTCTTGTCTTTGATTCATATTTTGATGGATTTCTTCAAAGAGATGCTCTTCTGTCTTGGTCTTTACGAGCTCTTTGATGGGAGGTAGATGCCCTTTATGCGTCAAAACATGCACAACCTTGTGGAGAAGTGCACAAATAATTAGTGAGCTCTTTGTTTCCTTTTCATACCTCTCCCCAACTTGTTGGAAACAACCAAGGGAAGCATAAACAATTTTCCTTTCCCATTTTGGAGAGTGAGGAAACTTGACTGGAGCATCTGGGTTCTCAACAATCCATCGTTGCATATCGTTCAAACATTTCTGGATGGCGACAAATTGGACATTCTTGGCTTGCACAGAGTTATGTTGAGCTATTATTTGTGCTTCTAGCTGCTGGAAGAATTGAAAGTGGGTGTACATGTCTGTAGTTGTCTCATTGAGATCTTTCTTGACCTTCTTGACACATGTCTTGAATTTTCTGAGGCTTCATTTATCTTTCTTTTTGCGCATGACTTGTTCCTCCAACTCTCTAATCTTGTCATCCTTTTATTTAACTTGGTAGACTAGATCCTTGAGGTTCTAATCCGTTGCCAACATGAAAGCGACGCCGATGGATGCGATAGAAAGTAGGTTTTTTCTGACGTCTTCTGTCACCAGAGTCTTTGTGACAACTGATAAGGGGTTAATTGTAGTGATAGTGAGATTTCTGTTTTGTCACTACACAATCCTGTCGATGGCCTTGTCGAATCAAAATTTCTTTAGATTTTCCACCTTGTTGGGCTTATAGGGTGTGTGAAGTCCCAACCCCAATTTTTCGACGGGGAGGTGACCACCAGTGAGAGGAACTTTTTCTGACGACCCTAGGATGGAAATGTCCATGGGGGATGCATCATTATTCAATGCATCTTCGTATTGTTTTCTTTTATCCTCTTTAGCTGCAACCTCATCTATTGCTCTTTTCTTTGCTATTTCCACCACTGCTGCTTCTGCTACTGCTGCTACTTCTTCCGCTGATTTCGCTGCTTCTTTGGCTTTAGATTCCTCTTCTAGTCGTTTATTTTCAGTAACATCCTCGTTATTCTTCTGTACTTTCTATTTCTTCCTTCGTTTCTTATTCGTAGCTGCCTCCTTGAATTCTTTCTGTTCTACCTCTTCAACTTCCTTCTGCTTTTTTTTTTACCTCAACCTTGACCTATGGAGAATATTTTATTTTCCTTTCTTCTTCTGTTGCTACCTCTGATTCATAAGTCGCAGCTATTGCCTCTTCTTCATCTTTTTTCTTTGCCTCTTCTCGATCCTTTTCCTCGTCTGAGATCTTACCTAGTGGTTGGAATTTTCGACTAAAAATAACTTCATGATAAGTTTAGGCGCATCAATCGATTTATTCTTCTTCCGACTTGGTTGATGTTTATTCCCATATATGTCTGTGCTTGATACAATATTCATTAAGCATGTCCTTCAAGTCATGCATTCAAAATATCTCTTATCTGAAGTGGAATGATAACAATGTGTCCACCTTAGCTTGAGCCTGCTTAACGACTCCAAAGGAGTGTGATCTGATCCATAATGGTAAAGGAGGCCAGATGGCCTTCTTATCCCCATAGAGTGATGCCCTGAATCCGCGGATTATAGTCTAATAAGCGATCTCTTGTAATACCAGCCCGTCAGGGACAAATCATGGGAGTAGATGATGGGCTTTGATGGATTCATATATCTGTATATATGTTCCATATTACAAGAGATACCAATCTCCTATTCTTCATACTATTGCTTGGGAATTATGGCTCATACAAGACATAGGTGAATTGGAGATGAACTAGTATAGGGGAGCCATGATGTAATCACAAATTTTGTGATACTCAGTTCTGTACTTGTGCTCCCAATTTTTTTTTGCAGTAGATGTGAATAGGAGGGTCAATTAGCTGTCAGGCCCAACCCATATTTGGATATTGGTGGCATACACATACCATGTCCAACATGTAGGAGGACATATGGAAACTAGGAAAGTTGTCGGGGGTGGTATCCTTGGCCGAGTTGATAGAGTCCTCTAGGAATTCTCATAGAATATCAACCCAATTAAAGATGACCTGACGTCGACGATGTAATACATGAGGGGCACCAAGGATAACATGAAATTTGAAGCGTCTTGCTCTTTGTATAACCTACACAACATTGCTACAAAATATTGATATAGGTTCCTCAACGAGCTAGTTGGATATTCGTCTGAGGGTATTATTTTGAATGACTTGCTCGAATTGTACCAAATTTTGCACAGATCTTTTTCCTTGAGTGAAAATTTCATGATAATGTCTTCATCCAATGGCATATCCCCTTTCTGAAAGTGATAGTATGAAGCTATGTATTTTTCTTTGAACAATTCTATGGGGCATGCACTAACGTTGAGGATGTATCTATTGTCCAGGTCTACATGTCGCATTATCCATGAAATTGCATCTACAAAGGGAAAGACCGCTGCATGTGTTTCCGCCCTATGTAATTTCGACTTCCTGATGTTCCTGAAGATCTTGATATCAAGGTCCTCTTCTACTTTCGGGGGAAAATTTTTGTTTTTAAACATTTGAAAGACTTCACCCCATTTAACTGAAATCCCCTTGTCAATAAATCCCTTGGTATCATCATAAATTGTCCCTGGGATATCCGCCTTGTTACCCCCCAAGCTAGGGGTAACTAAGGAGATGATGTCTCGAGGCTCGCAGGTAGAAGACATGGATTTCCAAGGGCTAGATGACCAACTGAACCCATATTGAGAAGACATAGCCCCTCCTCTCCACCACACATCACCATCCATCATCAATAACATAGTGACAACTGCCACACAAGCATGTCCTAGAAAAGAAAACATGTATTGCTTCATGAGGTAACATGTATGTTGGCATGTTTACAGGTTGAGTGTGCTTGTCATTGATGGAAAGAACAACAAAAATGATGGTATGGTTACAGGAAAGAACAATAGCGACGTTGGCAGGGTTACAGTTGGGAGACAATGATAGCAAACAGGCAAGCAAGGAAGATCAACAACGATGATGGCATAGACAACGATGGAAAATAGGCAAGCAAGGACGATCAACAACGATGATGGCATGGCAATATCAGAAGCGTAAAAATGAATAGAAACAATGATCGTTGGATCCCATTTAGAATTCCTGATGACTGTCAAATCTGAATTTAGATAGGAGGAGCACGTAGTAGAAGAGAACAATTTTCATGCGTCAGATCTGAGCCCGAAGACCGATCGTCGTTGGATCCATAAGAGGGAGCACAATATTTACATGCAAGATGAAGTGGGCCTACAAAATACTAAAAGCAGGAGGACCGTCCATCTTCAAGAAGGACAGATGGCGAGCTATTGCATTTCGTTGAATGGAAAGTCAAAGGAAGGAAGTGCTCTATCCTTCCAACTCACGATCTGGGAAGTCGCGATAAGATCTGGGCCGTTAGATCTGGAGTTAATACGAAGGACTAGCAACCATTAGATCCAGTAGAGCTGCAAGGAGGATAAGCCTAGGAGTCATCCAACACTCCAAAGATGTGAAGGAATCCTGGCTGTCCATCGAAGACAGTTGTGGATCATTGGATCCAGAGGACACGTGGCTAAATTTCGACATTTCATTGACTGAAAGGTCAAAGGCACGAGGTGCTCTATCCTTCCAACTCACGAAACGTGAAATGGCGAAATGATTTGAGTTGTCGGATCAAGGAAAAATCTGGAACGTCGATCCAAGAAGGACACGTGGCTAAAGATAAGCATTTCGCTGACTTAAAGGTCAAAGGAAGGGGTTCCCTAACCTCTTGAACTCCCAATATGCGAAATCGTGAAATAATCCTAGTCGTTGGATCAAGGACGAATCTGGGCCATCAAATCCAGGAGGTGAATGTGGCAGAACACGTCAGAAAGGACACATGGAAGACTATGTCAGCAATGACATGTGGCACGATCAGACAATGAAAAGTGTTAAGATGATTCGACATTTCAGGAATATTGAAATCACAATTCTGAGTGACACATGGCAGCCACACAGATCATGTCATGTCATCGAGTGACATCATTCTGGGAGTTTAGTTTTGAGAGTTTTAGCATCAACACTCCCCCAAAGTCCCAAAAGATGAAGTTCTGGGGTGGAGGATAGCTGTTAAATCATCAAGAATCGTCGACCGTTGATCTGAAGAGCGAAGTGCTCAAACGACTAGCCAGTGGTCATATGTCATGGTCACACTGGAGAGAAGAGCTAGAGAAGCTAAGCTCCTTTTCAGGGTTTTGGATATCGTGACTTGGAGAGTCGAGATGCCTCATCACAGGATTCTCGAAATCGTGAGTTGCGAAATCCCTTTATGGATAAGCGCTTGGTCACAGCCGGTGGTCACGAGAAGGGAAGGAGCCAGTCCATCTAAGCTCCTTTTCAGGGTTTTGGAGATTGCGACTTGGAGAGTCGAGATGCCTCGCAACATGAATTCACGATATGCGAAATTGCGAAATGAATTTTTTGATTAGGCTATGGTCACCGCCTGAGGCCACATGTGAAAGGAAAGGGCTTAGCCAGAAAGGCTAAATACCCACTGTGAATTTTTTCTCAGGAAGAGAGAAGGCGAAAAATGCATGAACCTGCGGAGGTTCTCTTAGTAACGGCTAGGAAAAAGGGTCTGGTCTGCCAGAGAATTCGAGGAGCTATAGGGTAATTGCCAGGGGAGACAAAGAGTCTCGAGGAATCTACCAGTGCAATGAATATTGATCATAGAGACGATTGATAGATGCAAGAGAGGACGAAGAGTCTGGACTGCCAATGAAGCTAAGGAATCTCAACATAATGCCCAGTGATGATGAACGCATAGGGGTAACCGCCAGAAAATATGAAGAGTTGCCATGATGATCACCAAAGGACTCGACATGAGAAGGTGATGCAGAACGAAGAAAAGAAGAGAGATGCTTGAGGGAACAATAGGGCGGAAAGGTGGAGTGGCAGTGAACAACCCGATGAGAAGAACCGTGACACTGTGAAGAGAATGCAGAGGCATTGCACATGGAGGAAGAAGAAGGTGCACACATAGTATAAATACACAGAACATAGAAGACATGAGGGATGCTGTTGTGAGTGATGCATGCGTGTAGAAGCATGATGTGCAGGAGCTGAAGCACAAAAGACGAAAGGAACATAGATGCATATCTGAGAAAAGAAGAGAAAGCTGAGGTGTGCATGCAGAGACAAAGAAGAATATCAGAAAGCTCAAAAGGATGCAAGCAGGAAGATACTGATGCAGGCATAACAGGGAATTTTATCATAACATTGATGAGACTGGTAAGCCATTGATGGACATTATATCACTGTAATAAGTTTTTGTAGAAAAGATTTATATTTCAGGGTGGTTGGAAGGTGCTAGGGAGGACTGTTTTCCTTAGAGGTTCAAGTGGTGCTTGAACATAGGGAGTTGTAGCTTCCAACTGGTTGCAGCCAGAAAAATCAGGGTGGCAGGGTGGTGCAAGGGAGAACATTGGTTCTCTGTTATACAGGTTGGTGCCTGTGTGATTGGAAGTTGGTGCTAGAACACTCAGGGAGTTGTTGCTTCCTTCTAGTGGGTGCTAGAGAAACCAGGGAGTAGGTTCTTCCTTCTAGTGAGTGCTAGAGAAACCAAGGAGTTGGTGCTTCCTTCTAGTAGGTGCTAGAGAAAACAGAGAGTTGGTGCTCTCAACAAGTTGCAGCTTGCAAAACAGAGGTTGTAGCCTCACAATGAGTTGGAGCTCATAAGTATGATAATGTACATACTGTAAAGATTACTTATCATATAAAGAAGAAGAGGTTTTCACCCTTTATGGGTTTCCTCAGGAAATATCTGTCTCTGTATATTTCATGTGTGTGAATGATGCTGAATGTTCTATTGCTTACTTTCCTGCATTATTGTGATTGTCATGAAGTGCTCTGTAAAGAGTTTAAAATGAGTATAATTGTTTAAGCTCGGTAACAACTGATTCACCCCCCCTCTCAGTTGTCCAACAAGGTCCGATCTCGTGGTAAGTGTCACTTTAATGATTGAAGTATTGGAGCATGTTACAAAGGGTCCTTTCTTGATTATGAAAATGTTTGCTCGGAAATTATACCTTTTTCCTTATTTCACCTTGGCGGTGGACATGGTTTCTTAGTAAATGGGTCACCCTCGAGAAACAGGTTGCTACTAGGGGGTATCCTTAAAGGGTAATCGTACCATTCCCGCTCATTTATTACACTTTTCACACATCTTCCCTTTCATTTCCTCATCTTTTGGGTTTTTGGGCTCATTAACCCCAAGAAGGGCTTGCACCTCATTTCATGGGAATAAGGGGCTGAAGGCCTAGAGGCGTTGTATCTGGAAAAAGTTAAAAACCATAAATTATCCTTCTAGATGTTCGCCCTAAGGTCCTGAGAGAAATGAAATGATTCTCCATAAAATATCAAGGGCCTTTTAAAAAAAGAAAACAAATAATTAATAAATGTCCCACTTGTTGGGGGAATGCATTTGTAGTGTCTTTTAATTTCAAGTGCATATGTCACTCAACATGTTCCTAAATTCAAGTGGAATTGCGGTGCTATTTACTTTCCATTTCACATAACACTCAATGTTCGGACCATAATAAATTAAAGGTAAGGGTTTAAAAAAATGTTGCATTGTGAACGAGGGATGCAACACACCCTCCACAAAGGCACCCATAAATGAGACTATATGAGCCCTTGATATGTCAGGAACCCCATGCCCAAAATTCATACCCCCATCCACCTCATACTTGTTACATGACTTAGAGAGGGTCTTCTTGGGAAACATTCCTTGACTTGGGGATTGGGCTACCCAATATGGCACCATGAAAACCCTCCCATACCTAATTTTGGAAAAATTTATAAGGTCTTTGAGAATTTGCTTAGTTTTAAATGGGGGGATTTAATGCACATGTTTGGGTGTTTATTTGATTAAATTTGGCTTACTTGGTGTGATACATGTGACTTGTGGATCGTTGGAGGGAATACTTGTCTGTCTTAGCAGGACCTTGCCCGTTGGAAGACATTCATGAAGGAACAAAGCCAATTGGACCTTCATAGGGGCTTGGAATCCCATTGGTTGGATGTAGCGCCCCACTAATTGGGGCCTTGGAAGATGAACGTTTCACTTGAGAAGGTGACCATAGCACATGATGAAGACCCAAATCCATGAAGAGAAGGTGAGTCACCTTCCTATTCCATTACGCTTGTCTTGGAGAGTTTGAAGTCACACTTTGGGGAGAACATTTAGCCTTTCAATGCATTTGGTGATGTTTTGGGCTTTCATACCCACTCTATTGCTTGATTTGGGGATGCTGTGGCACTCATCTAGCTTGAAATCCTAGCCTTTGGAGGCTTTTCCATCACACATACCACCTTGGAAAAAGATTTTATGGGCTAACGTCCCATATTTATGTCATTTTTGGTCATTTGTAAGCCCGTGGACAAAAAAGCAAGACATCTTGTCAATTTAGCATTGTAACTTAGGTTTTAGACCTAAAATCATGGATTTAATTGTAAAGTGGACAAACTAGGGCTTGGTTTTCCTCATATAAATATTGGGAAAGTCACTTCTCACAAATCATAACTCATCACTTGGATATTTCTCTCTTGGACTGAAATTTCAACTCTTTGGGAAATTCACTATCTCGTTTTCTTGTCATTATGGATGCTGCACTTGTCTATTGGTGGAATTTCTTGATAAAGTAAGGGTTTTGCATGCTATCTCTTGGATTAGGTAAGGAATTTATGCAATTTTGTGTCTTTATTCTTAATTTCAAGATCATATTATCAAACCCTAGGAGGAGTATAAGGGCATACACCCTCCATCAAGGAAATTTTTGCTATTGTTATTGAAAGGGCTCAATGATTGCTACAAGGAGTAAGAGGGTTTACCCCCTTGTAGCAAAACCTTGCTAGGGTTTATTTTCTCCAGGGAGTAAAAGGGTTTACACCCCTAGAAGAATAATAAACCCTAGCTTAACTTGGACTTCTAAGCTAGACGATTTGGAGATTTTGTGCTTTCTTTGGTTTTATAAGGGTTTAATTCTTGAGAAAAAATTTGATTCTCCTTTTTGGCTAGGTTTTTGTCCAAGCAAGAGACTCCATTAACCCAACATATAAGAAACTAATTGCATTGGAGATTGAATATTGTTGCATTGGTAAACGTGAAATTTAAGAGATTAAGTTGTTCAAGGTTGGATTTGATTTCTATATGCCATTGGCTATCTTTTCCCCCAAGGGCGTCTTGTTTTTCTAAGTGATTGTGCTTCTGTAACAAAAATTAAGCTACAACCAATAGGGATGAAGTAAACTCACTCTCTCATATTATTTTTCACTTTTTCTACTGCTGAAAATTACTTGTGTGCTGTGATAAATGTTCTACTGATGATAAGCTATTGATTGGGTGGTTTACTTTTTAATTTCAGTGGCTAGAAATTGCTGTTGTAGAAATTTTTTTCTACAACCATAGGGATGTTACAAAAATCTGTTGATAAAACTCTTTAACAACCCTCTTTTTCTATCAAAGTCTTGTTTTAAACATTAGAAAATTATCTACCAATTGCAAGATTTATTTTCCAATATCATATACTTCATTTTGATGATTTAATTTGCAGTTGTTATAACTTCTTCATTTCTGATATTTATTTCCTTACTGCTGCAATTTTGGGACTACAAGGTTTCTTTATGATTCCCCACTTGTATTGAGGCTTATATCACCATATTTGGTTTTGTTTTGGTTTGTCTAACACTATTTTGTAGGTACACAACCTTCACAACCATTTTCCAACTCCAAATATTCTCTCCTCAAGCCTCAACTTCATCTTAGACCTTTACCTATAGGGGTGTTCTTATAGCCTCTTTCTTCCCCTTTGCGATCTGCCTTGGGTCACCTAGGAATCCTCCCTTGTGTTAGACTTGTCATTCACTAAAATGAGGGGGATATCTATTGAGGTGACAATGATAGGTGTCCCTAGTTGTGTCACACATTTGTTTCTTTTGTTGGGATTTTCCCAAAATGCAACTTGTGCGATAACATTTTTGTCGCCATTGCCGGGGAGGATTTTGAATCCTTTTTGATCCCATAACGACACTTGGAAATTATATCCCAAAGCCTTTACCCATATCTTTCCTGGCGAATCCATTGAGGGAAGTTCCCTTTTTGAATTTTGATAAGCCTTCTACAAGGGTTTATTCGGCGACTACATATGGTCCGTACCTGAAAAAGGAAATATCTGAGTCCTCCACCCTTACCCACCCCTTGTGTGACAAAGATGGTTCAAAAGTCTTGGGTGGAAGGACTGTATGAACCATTAAATATGACACATATTCATGGACCACCCCATAAGATTCCAAGTGGTTTTAGAGAATGGCTTCCCACCTTTTCAGGTGAAGATTCCGTATTGGATCGACCTCATTTGGACACCTTTTCAGACATTTTTTCCTCCTTTGCTTCACAAGACCAGTATGAGGATGTGTGGATGGAACTCTTCTCTTTATCTCTCACAGGGAAGTCCAAGGAGTGGTATGGAAATATCCCACCCAAACCGATTACCACTTGGGAAATTTTTCGAGATATCTTCATAAAAATATTTATGGAAAATGAAGATTATATCTCCCTTTATGACCAACTTTATCATTTCAAAAGAGGACCAATTGAGGGCATTAGTGAATTTAACGATAGGTTTAATACCCTTGTGAATAGTTTCCCTCAAGAGTTCAAACCTATGAAAGATACCATCTATCGTTATTATATGCTGACTGTGAACAACCCATATGGTTTTCTATTAGGAGAAAAATGACCTTCTACTCTGATCAAAGGCCAATAAAGAGCATGTGAAATCAAAAAACACTTGATCTCTTCTTATCCTCAAAACACAGATTTCTCTGAAAAAATTGCACAAATAGATGGAATTGTTAACTTCATTCAAATTGTGCCACTGTATTAGACTTTCCATGTTACAAAAACATATTTACAAATGGAAGAAAGAAGGGATGCCACTGAGGCTGCTGATCGTATGAAGGGTTTCATAAAAGATGAAAAAGGCCTGAATCTAGCTCCAAAAAAGTTGTCGTATCCCACGAGATGAACTTTATCTATTACGAAGGAAAGGCTGAACTTTGAGAAAACCCTTGCGACTAAAAAAGATAGAAAGGAAATGTTACAATATGCCAAGGAGGTTTTCTTTGAGTTCCATAAACGTGAGAAATCAATTGCTATTAATTTCAATCAAGGAGAGACCATTGTAAATGGAAAAGTTCTTGAAGATTTGCAAAGGAAGAAGCATCTCTCAATAATCATCCTGACTGGGAAATATGATGGAAATGTTTGAAATCACCCGTGTTTCCTTATCACATTGGTGATAAATAACTTATGTATCCACAATTGTATTTTGAAATCTGGGGCCTCGACAAAGGATATGACACTGGAATTTATGAAAAAACTTAGGTTGAAGATCACACAGATTTATGAGAATACTTGTAGTATCGAATCAAGGGTTGTTCCAGTCCATGGAATCATTATGGATTTGGAAGTGATTCTGGAGTAGTTTTGGAACCTATCATTCCATATGGATGTTTCATTTATCGACATACCCGACTCATGGGGATTATTGTTGTCAAAAGAATGGGTCACCAAATTGGGAGGAAGTATTCACGTATATTTTTCTTACGTCACCATTCCAACCATGAATGGTGATCTATTTGTCTTTCATCCTAAATCCACTATTACAGAACAAATCATAGATCAAAACATCCTATCACATCGGGTCCTTATTGTGGATGAATGAATTGACATCATCCGTCTCTTGTTAGACCCCATCTTCCAATATGAAGAAAAATGGATGGATGTTGGACTTTGGAATTCGGTGGGGCGCATTCGAGTTCAGGATCAGGTGCCAGGGTAGTTTTGATATCACCTGATAAAGAAGCTACCTTTTTCTCATACATGATTGAATTTGATTATAATGATAACATTGCTGAGCACGAGGCACTCATCATAGGATTAAATATTACTATTGATATTAATATCAAATTCTTGCACGTAAGGGGAGATTATGATTTGATTGTTTCTCAAATAAAGAAAGATTTTGCTGCCAAGAAATTGAGGTTGAAACAATATAAAAATTCTTTATGGGATGCCATAAAAAAATTTGATGACTTCTCAATTGAAGCCATTCTTAGAGAAATAAATTTCATGGCAGATGTCTTGGCCGTATCCGCTTCCACTTTACAACCTTGCAAAGATATTTCGCCTTACAAAGTGGAGGTCAACTTTATCCCCGACAATTTAGAGCACTGACAAGTCTTTGATGACGAGTGTGATATTCTACGTATCCTCCAGGAAAAAGTCGAGTTTTCAAAAACTAAGATAAACTTACTGGATGAGGAAACATACATTAAAGTTATATACTTTCCCAATTATTCTTTACAGAAAGGGCTAGCGTCTCTGGAACAAATGTTTGATCGAAATGACATTTACAAAGGAATGCCGACGAATGACCTAGATGATGAGGTCATGGAGTTTAGTATTGGAACCGACGCGTCCCCTAGGATAGTTAATCTTGTAAAAGGGACAACCCTTGCTAAAAGGAAGGAATTACTTGCTCTCATTAGAGAATTTAAAAACGTCTTTTCTTAGTCATATGGAGAATTGAAATCTTATCGAGAATATATCATACAACATGCCATTACCCTCAAAGAGGGTGCAAAACCATTGAGGTAGAAACTAAGGCAAATCAACTCGAAGATCACGCCCCAGGTTCAGAAAGAATGGTAGAAGATGGTAGAAACAAGGATATTGAACCTATCATGTATTCGTCTTGGATGTCCAAATCTTTAATTGTTTGGAAAATGACTGACAACATCAGATTGTGTGTTGATTTTAGAAACTTGAATCAGACATTGCTTAATGATAATTACCCATTACCAAACATGGAGATTATACGACAAAGGGTCGCCAGAGTAGAGATGATGTCCATTATTGATGGTTTTTCAGGATACAACCAAGTTTTGGTTAAGAAATATGATCGAATTAAAAATTCTTTCACAACTCCATGGGGAACCTATAAGTAATTGAGGATGCCTTTTGGATTGACCAATGTTGGATCCACCTTCCAATGTGCTATGGACTACGATTTTAGGGATTTGAGTGGAAATCTTATATAAATATATCAAGATGATTTGACGACCATCTCCAAGAAAAAAAATCAACATATTTGATGCAAACCCCCACCACCTAGGGGACTGCCTAACCTCCTGATCTAAGGATATTTTATGCTAAGGATATGAATTAGCTGTCGGGCCCATGATGAGCCCTCAAAATAGTGTGTATCTTTGGAAAGAAACACACTACAAACCCTCCAGAGGTTGAACCCACGAACACCCAAACTAATGTAAAGATATACGGTTCCCAACAAATCCTGAGATCTACGACTACTACAATTTTTGGGATTTTGGGCTTTGGGGATTCCACCTGTTCCAACATGCTATACTCCTGGTTTCACAAATTCTCTAACTTGTGAAGGGAAATGATCAATGGTTGTCGTTCTATCGACAACCAATGACTACGATTGGCTCCAGAACTCCGAGCTTTGAGAGTTCTAACTGTTACAACTTACAACCCCTTTGAACATCGAACTGGTGGAGATTAGATCTGCTCTCCATGTGCCTCTCTTCGACCAATGGTCAAGATCAACTCTGACCTTTAGGCGTTCAGGATTTGTCGACTCTACACCCAATTTATTCTAGAGTGCTAAGTCTCCGAACCACGAGATCCGGTGCCACATGTCCCCTGTCTGTCAACGATTGGGATTCACTCCGGTTTTTGAAACTTCGGGAGTCTTGTGTATTTTTGCAACCTCGCTCCAGTTCTTTCGGATAGCCAGTATTCCGAACTACCTCCGATCTATGGACACATGTCTTCACAGATGAACGATCCACATTCACTTCAGATCCCGAGACTTCGAGAAACTTGATTTCTTTGCGCCTAATTTTGGAAAGGCTCCGAACTCGCGAAGTCCGAAGGACTTCAAGGGTTAAAACCCATGCACGTTTCCCAGATATGACGACTAAGAAATATTTTTCTCCTCCTCGAGAAAATCTCGTCCACTCATCCTCCAAAACACAATAAATTCCTCTCTCCAAGGATTTCTTGCTCGCTACTCCTCCTAAGCTTTACTACCCAAAATGAATCGAGCTCCTGGTGCACTCCTTGCACTTCTCTGAAACTTCGAAAATATATAGACTTAGATATTTTTTGAAAATCCTCCTGTGCACTGCTTGCGCTTGCTTGCCTTGTAAATTTTTCAACACTTGACTACGTTTTGGCCACACACACACCTTAGACGGGTGTTTTCGAGCTTCTATACTCCACTGAGTATCTGTGCAATCCTTGCACTTGCTCGATGAAACTTCACACTCTCTCTTCTGAACAAACGAGTCCGAAGACTCCACCCTCACACTCCTTGCCCCATAGTTTCAGAAGAGAAACAATTGAAAATTAAAGAACATCAATAGTTCATTTCTCTAACCAAGAAACACACACACATGCATAAAAACACATAAAACAAGAAGTATAACATTACCCAATGAACTCATAGATAAACAACACCAGACATTTGAAAGCAAATCTCTGTTGTTATATTCATTTAGAAAATATATACATGAGTTCTTACAATGCTTAGCTTCTTCTCTCCAACTTTCTTCAGCAACAACAAATAAATTTCAGCAACAACAATTAACAATTCTCAACAATCTCATTTGGGATTAGGTTACATATATTTATACATTTAGAGGCTTCTCGAGGCTTCCCTTCAACCTACCTTAATGCTATCCTATCATAATTAAGACATTATCCTACTTAGCCTTATTACAATAAATGGAATTTACACTCAGATACAAGTTGATGCTCAATATATGTACAATCCTATCTGCATTAAACAAAATACAATCTCCTGGATTGTTTACAATAACTCCAGCCTCAAAACATTAAAAAGGTATTTAATTACAATGATTTTCAAAATATTAAGATTATGCGCTCTCCTTGGGATCCAAAACCAATTTGAAATGTGCACACTGGATGTTGAGCTATCCTCCACTTGTCTTCTTTGAATGTCGATGGTGGTTCTCCTGCATCATACTCCTCAGGAAAAAAATATTCACAGACTCTTGTCAATGAGCTCCTCCACTGTCTTTCCATGCTTCTGGATATTAGTCTCAATCATCCAATTGGCATCCTTTTCTATATGATCTTTCCACTTAATCAAATACTCAAAATAAATTTTCCTCTTGGTCTTCTTAGCAATTATTTAGTCTAGAATCTTCTTTGCTATGGGCATCTTTTGCTTCCACTGAATCTCCTCCTGATCATATTTCCCTTTTGTATCATCCATCATGTAAGGATATATGTCTGCTACATTGAATATTGACGATATTCCAATGTATTCTAGCAATTCAATCTCATAAGCATTCACAACAAACTTTATGAGGATACTACATTGTCCTATATTCTTCATATTCAACTTGTTATATTTCCCTTTCAAAAATCTCTCTTTCCTCAGGTATGCTAAGACCTGATATCCAACTTCAAAATTTACCTCTCTTCTTTTCTGTTCTAATCTATTCTTATATTTCTGGATGCTATCTTGTAGTTGTCCCTTGATCCGATCATGCAAATTTTGCATCTCTGCAACAAATTCTTCTGCTCCTGCACTTCAGAACTCATCTCGCCCCAAATATTGCAACTCTGAAATTCCTCTTGGATGCATTTCATATACTATATGGAATGGGGTTTTTTGAGTACTCCTATTCAATGAGTCATTATATGTAAACTTTGCTTGGGACAGAATTTGATTCCACTGACTGTGATGTTCAGTGAACAAACTCCTCAACACATTCCCTAAGCTTCAATTTACCACCTCAGTCTATCCGTCTGTTTGAGAAAGAAAAACTTGTCCCCATCTTCCTCCACAAAGTCCTCCAAAAGTGTCCCACAAGTTTGGTATCTCTGTCTGAGACTATACTTTTGGGAAACCCATGTAATCTCATGATCTCGTTGAAAAACAAACTTGCTATGTGAGTAGCATCACTAGTTTTGTGACATGGTATGAAATGTGCTATTTTTAAAAATCTGTCAACTACTACAAAGAAAGAATCACTCCCCCTCTGGGTTCTTGGAAATCCCAGAACAAAATCCATGCTTATAGCATCCCAAGACCTGTCTGGTATAGGAAATGGCTGATACAATCCAATGTTATGTTGCTTTCCTTTAGCATACTGGTAAATTCTAAATCTGTCTATGAATTTCTTTACATCAGATCTCATACCTGGCCAATGGTATGAAGAACTTAGCTGCACATATGTTTTGTCATGGACGAAATGTCTAGCCAATCCTCCACTATGATTTTCCTTTAGCAAGTTACCCCTCATTGAGCACTTCAGAATACACAATTGACCTCCCTTGAACAACAATCCATCTTGGATTAGATACTCCATCCACTGATTTATGTCCCTTATAAAAGGGTTCTCACATTCTTCATAATCTTCCTTAAAATATGGATCTTCTTGATACATTTCATTGAGGTGTTCAAATCCTAAGGTATCCAATTGGAATTCTTGGAAGATCAAACATCTCCTTCTCAAAGCATCTGCAATTTTTTTAGCGCTTCCACTAATATGATTAATAACAAAAGTAAAATTCTGCATGAATTCTACCCATTTGGCATGTCTCTGGTTCAACTTCTCTTGTCTGGTTATGAACTATAAAGCCTGATTGTTCGTATACAAAACAAACTCCTTCGGGATAAGATAATGTCTCCACTTTTTCAAGGATTGTATTAAAGCATAAAATTCCTTATCATATGTGGAATAATTCTTCTTAACATCATTCAACTTCTCACTGAAATAAGCAACATGCTTATTGTCTTAACTTAAAACTTCGCCAATGGCTACTCCACTAACATCATATTTAACTTGAAATGTCTTCTTGAAATATGACTGAACTAAAATAGGTTGTTCTGTTATCTTTTCGTTTAACACCCTAAATCCTTTCTCAACCTCTTCTATCCAATTAAAAGACTTGTGTTCCTTCTTTATGGGTGCATAAATATTGCTGAAATTCCTAATGAATTTCTTATAAAAACTCGCCAACCCATGAAAACTACTTACTTCTAACACACTTCTTGGAGAAGGCCATTCTCTGATTTCCCTCACCTTTTTATGGATCCATATTCAAATCATTTGAAGAGATAAAAAATCCCAAATATACAAGTTCTATTTTCATGAAAGAACATTTCTTCAAATTCACTAACAACTTCTCCTGCTCCAATCTCCTCAACACCATCTTCAATTGTTTGAGATGCTCCTGTTCAGTCTTACTGAAAACTAGAATATCATCCAAATACACAATCAAAAACTTACCAATAAAATCTTTGAGTACTTCATTCATTAACCTCATAAATGTACTTGGGGCATTGGTTAAGCCAAATGGCATAACTAGCCACTCATACAATCCTTCATTTGTTTTGAATGTTGTCTTCTATTCATCTCCTTCTCTCATCTTGATTTGATGATAACCACTCTTCAAGTCTATATTGGAAAAATAACTAGCTCCACTCATGCAATCCATCAAATCATCCATTCTAGGTAAAGGAAATCTATACATGATGGTTAGCTTATTAATGGCTCTAGAATATGTGCACATTCTCCAACCTCCATCTTTCTTTGGACTCAACATAGTTGGTACTACACATGGGCTTAAACTTTCCCTGATTAAACCTTTATCCAACAACTCTTGGACTTGATTCTAGACCTCTTCATTCTCTTGAGGTGTCAACCTGTATGCTTCTTTGTTTGGAAAAATTTCTCCTGGAATAAGGTTGATATGGTGACTAATACTCTTGATGGGAGGTAAAGAGTGAGGTAACTCATCCACCACAATATCAACAAACTCATCCAATAAATATTGAATCTCCACATGCAAATCATCAATAGAAGTGCTTGTGAGAATGATTCTTGTCTTACCTACAACAATCAACTACATTTCCTGTTCTTTCTTGACTTCTTTCAAGAGTTCCTTCCCACTCATGATAAGTATACTAGGAATAGATTATTCTTCAACTCCTTTATCTTCTATTGTTAACAAATTATGCTTACACCCATTATTCTCAAGGGTATAGGTATTTTTTTATCCCATCATGTATGACATTCCTGTCATATTTCCACGGTCTCCCCAACATAACATGACAAACGTCCATGGGTATAACATCACATAAGATTTCATCTTTATAACCACCTATTTTAAACTCAAATTTTCACTGTTGACTTACCATGACTTGAATTCCTTTTTGCAACCACGATACCTTGTATTGATTCGGATGTGCAGTTGTCTCCAGCTTCAACATTTCCACCATATCTATGGATACCAAGTTATCAATACTCCCACTATCTATGATCACTTTGCATACCCTGTCTATGGTCTTTCAAGCAGTTCTGAACAGATTGTTCCTCTGGACTGGTTCCCTTATCTCTTTCTCTAGCTTCATGGGAACTTTCCTCATCATGAGCGACCTTGGTTCTTCTTTTTATTCTGCCTTCATCTCTGTCTCCACATTCTTCTGCTATTCTTCATAAATGTGAGCTTCTCCAGTTCCTGTATTTTTTTTCTCAGGACATTCCTAAGACATGTGCCCTGTCTTTACACATGCATAACACTTCACTTATCCTCCTCTGCCTCTTCCTCTTCCTTTGGGAAAATAAATTATTCCACCATAGTTTCCTCCTCTAGAACTTCCTCCTCTCTCTGTCTGGCTATGATACTTTCCATATTCAACTCTGGGTTTCTGGAACTTTTCTCTGATAATTTCTCTACCTTGGTTAGGAATATTTCCTCTTTTTTGTTGACTTTGTTTCCTTTCCAACTTTTCCTCTACATTTAGGGCTACCTGATAAGCATATTCCATAGTTCTCATTGACATCATGCTGCTCTCATCTTGGATCTCATATCTCAAGCCATTAATATACTCCTTCACTGACAAACCTTTCTGTCTCAGATTTTGCAACTTCTTGAACAAATTTATTTGGTAATCCTTGGGTATGAATTTAGCTTTCAACGTGGCTACCATTCTATCCCAATTCTTGATATTTGACTTACCTTTGCATCTTCTATGGGCTTGCAATTCGTCCCATCATAGTGCTGCATGTCCCTTCAATATGATCACAACATGCATTGCCTTCTTCTCATCATCAATATCCTCATAATCGAAGTACTTGTCTAAAACACTTTTCCAGTCGAACAATTATTCCACATCCAAATTGCCTTCATACATTGGGACTTCCATTTTTGCTTTGGTTCCCATTTTAACAACAACTCTCACCAGTCTCTCCTTTGCTGCTTGTTCTCCTGCAACCTCTTCTACTTCAACATCTTCACTTTCAACTTCGCTAACGTCACCAGCTTTAGGTTCTCTTCTCTGTGCTGTTTCCATGGCATCCAACCTTGCATGAAGTTGTCTCATATCTTCTCCCATGGATACATTGACCACTGATATCTCTCTGCGTCTTCTTGGTGGCATGGCTCCAAGATTTCTTCTTCTTACAGAGATTAATTCAGGCTCCGATACCACTTGACGCAAACCCCCACCACCTAGGGGCCTGCGTGACCTTCTGATCTAAGGATATTTTATGCTAAGGATATGAATTAGATCTCGGTTCCCTGTTGAGCCCTCAAAATTCTTCTTCACAGGTCCTTTACCTTTTCCTCACACCTAAAATCTAGTTAGTGAGGATCCTTATACACCAGTAGAGTTTTCCAAGTGACTCCAGGCTGAAACCATGGGCCAATCTTCACTTTTCTACAGAATTTGAGACTTCAGAGCTCCGAGCTTCAGGAGTTTCGAAAGAAACACACTACAAACCCTTTGAAGGCTTAACCAATTAACAACCAAACTATTGTAAATATATATGGTTCCAAACAAATGCTGAGATCTACGACTCCTACAATTTTTGGGATTCCGGGCTTCGGGGATTCCACCTGTTCCAACACGCTATACTCCCGATTTCATGAATTCCTGAAGTTGCAAAGGGAAGGATCAACAATCCTTGTTCTATCGGTAGCCAAAAACTACGATTGGCTCCGAAATTCCGAGATTTAGGAGTTCTAACTGCTACAACTTACAACACCTCTGAACATTGAACTGGCAGAGCTTAGATATTCTCTCCACGTGCCCCTCTTCGATTGATGGTCGAGATCAACTTTGGCCTTCAGGAGTTCTCGACTCACACTATCTTACACCTAAGGCTCTGAACCATGAGATATGGTGCCACATGTCCCCCATCTATCAATGGTTGGGATTCACTGCACTTTTCAGAACTTCAGGAGTCTTGTGTATTTTTGCAACCGCACTCCAGTTCTTCCGGATAGCCAGTACTCTGAACTACCCTCGATCTATGGACACATGTCTTCACAGATGAATCGTCCATGTTCACTTCGGATCCCGAGACTTCGGGAAACTTGATTTATTTGTGCCTAATTTTGAAAAGTCTTCGAACTCGTGAAGTTTGAAGGACTTCGAGGGTTAATACCCGTGCACCTTTCCCAGATCTGACACCTAGGAAATATTTTTCTCCTCCTCTAGGAGATCTCGTTCACTTGTCCTCCAAAACAAAATAAATTCCTCTCTCCAAGTAATTCTTTCTCACTACTCCTCCTGATATTTACTACTCGAAATGACTTGAGCTCCTAGGGAACTCCTTTCACTTCTCTGAACCTTCGAAAATCTTTAGACTTAGATATTTTTTGAAAATCCTCTTGCGCACTCCTTGCGCTCGTTTGCCTTGGAAATTTTTCAACACTTGACTACGTGTTGGCCCAGCGCAGACCTTGTATGAGTATTTTCGAGATTCTATACTCCACTGAGTATCTGTGCACTCCTTGCACTTGCTCAGTGAAACTTCACTCTCTCTCTTCTGAACAAACGAGTCTGCAGACTCTGCTCTCACACTCCCTATGTGGCACTCTGCACTCCTTGCACCAGAGTTTCATAAGAGAAACAATTGAAACTTAAATAACATCAACAATTCATTTCTCTAACCAAGAAACACACACACATGCATAAAAACACATAAAACAGGAAGTATAACATTACCCAATGAACTCATAGATAAACAACACTAAACATTTGAAAGAAAATCTCTCCTATTATATTCATTCAAAAAATATATACATGAGTTCTTATAGCTCTCAACTTCTTCTCTCCAACTTTTTTCAACAACAACAAAGCAAAATTCAGCAGCAAAAAATAAACTTCAGCAACAACAATTAACTCTCAACAACCTCATTTGGGCATAAGTTACATATATTTATACACGGAGAGGCTTCTCGAGCTTTCCCTTAAACCCACCTTAATGCTATCCTATCATAATTAAGACATTATCCTACTTAGCCTTATTACAATAAATGGAATTTACACTCAGATACGAGTTGATGCTCAATATATGTACAATCCTATCTACATTAAACAAAATACAATCTCTTGGATTGTTTACAATAACTCTAGCCTCAAAACATTAAAAAGGTATTTAATTACAATGCTTTTAAAAATATTAAGATGATGCGCTCTCCTTGGGATCCAAAACCAATTTGAAATGTGTGTGCTGGATGCTGAGATGTCCTCCACTTGTCTTCTTTGAATGTTGATGGTGATGCTCCTGCATCAATATTCAACACTTACGAATAATTTTCGAGAGGTGTAGGGAGTATGGTATTTCTCTCAACCCTAAGAAACAAGTTTTTGTTGTGGATAAAAGAAAACCGTGGCTACAAATCATTTCCAACGATAAAATCTTGGTTGATCCTTCCAGGATCGAAGCAATCAAGAATATCCCCTCCCTAAAGACAAGAAGGCCTTGCAATATTTTTTTGGAAATATATTTTTCATAAGAACGTTCATCTCGAATTTGCTGAAATTGTTAAACCACTGAACCATTTATTAAATAAGGATGTTCCTTTTGAATGGGACAATAATGGTAAAAAGGATTTTCAACATATTAAGGAAGCAATGACAATCGCCCTGTCCTAGTAAGCCTGGAATTTACTAAAGACATCATCATTTTCTCCTTTTCCTCAAAGGATACCATTGTGTGAGTCCTTTTAAAGAAAAATGATGAGGGAGGCGAACAAACAATTGATTTCATGAGCAAGGTGCTATGGGACTGAGACCTGAACTATACGATTAATGAGAAACAACCGTATGCCCTCGTTAAATCCCTGAAGCACTTTAGGACACATGTTGGGTATAACAATATTAGAGATTTCGTTCCTTGTCCAGTAGTGAAGGACGTTTTGTCTCAACAAGATTGTCTTGGCTCAAGGAGAAAATGGGTGTCACAGATATAGAGTGTGACCTATAAATAAAACCAACCAATATAATCAAAGGCCAAGGATTGACCAAAATGTTGGTTGAAAGTAATGAAGAAGCTATTGAGATAGGAGAAAAGGAACAAGTTAATGTTGTCTTAAGTGAAATTGAGGAGGATGAATGGTATTCAGATACCATTTATTATTTGAAGAATCTTACGTTCCTTGATCACTTAGTGGATCATAAGAGAAGATATCTAAGGCTCAAATCCATGAAGTATTGATTGACACAAGATGGTCTTGGATGGAGAAATTCTGATTGAGTGATTCTCAGATGTGTGAATTAAGAGAAAGCTGATAAGTTGATTTTAGAGCTTCATTTAGGATACTGTGGAGATCACTTTGTCACCCGCACCACGGGTCACAAATTAATGAAGGAAGGTTACGATTGGAAAACTATATTTTCTGACACGCACCGTTATGTCAGATCTTGTCATCCATGTCAATTATTTTAAGGTAAACAACGACTACCTGCCCTTACTTTGAAGTCGACGGTGGTTGGAGCACCTTTTCAACAATGGGGATTGGATTTTATTGACGAGTTTAAGGACAACTCTAGTAATGGTTACCATTGGGTTTTAATTGCTACAAATTATTTCACTCGATCAATGGAAGCCATCCCAGCAAAGAGGGCGACAAAAGAAGTGGTAATGAACTTCCTTGAAGAAAGAATAATCACTAGGTTTGGAATTCCTGCCAAGATTACTATTGATAATGCCAAGGATTTTAGTTCAGTGGCGTTGAATGAATTTTGTTTCAAGTATGGGATGTTTTTTTCACATTTCTCAAACTATTACCCTCTGGGAAACGGGCTAGTAGAATCCAACAACAAAAACATCATGAACATTGTAAAAAATATTGTTGGAGATAATAAAAGGAGTTGGAATGGAAAAATTAAATACGCTCTTTGGGAGGATCACACGACAACCAAGAATGCCACTGGAAATACCCCATTTGAATTAGTTTATGGGATGGAAGCGAGATTACCAGTAAATCTCCAGATTCCATCTTTGCAGATAACTCAAAATTTTACTACTGTTAAAGAAGCATTATAAGGAAGGATTGATCAACTCATAGAATTGGATGAGTTCAGAAGAATGGTTTTTGACTAAATGGAAGGAAATCAAGAAAAATTTAAAGGAACTTTTGATCACAAAGCGAAGAAAAGGGATTTTAAGGAAGGGGATTTCATCTTGATGTGGGACAAGAGAAGCGAGAAACCAAGGATGCATTCAAAGTTTCATAGTTTGTGGATGGGACCTTACCAAATTAAGGAAAGATATGGGGTACATTATTTTTACTTAGCCATTGCTGAGGGGAGAAGGATTCCATTACCCATGAATGGGTCTCTAGTCAAGCCCCATTTCTCTGACGAGACCTAATTTTGACGGGCCTCGGGCCCCAGGTAAGTAGGTAGCTCATTTTGATGTAGGGGCATTTCTCCACCTTAGCAAATGTGCCAACATGCCAATATGCAGACACACAATGGAGAAAGGGAGAGGCACCGACCCTCCCATTTTTAAATTTTGAATATAATCCTATACAGATTTTTGCATGTTGTAAGGCTGATAAATTCCAGGCCATGCCTTTGTATAGGTAGTAGTTAGGGTTTCCTTAAATGGTTACCTGTAGCAGGTCCAGATCGTAGTCAGGTTTGGATAATCATTTATGGAATGTAGCCGTAGGAGTATGGTGCCATAACTGAGACAGTGATAGCACTAAGGCGGTGGTGAGGATAAGCTTGTGGAGCCCTCATTTTGTAATTAGGATACTTGAGAGAGAGATCTCAGGTAGAGAGAGTTTTAGGAGAGTTAGGAAGTAGAATAATTATGAGAGAGAGCTTGAGAGAACTGGGACTCTGTTGCAGTCCAGTTTTTGTAAACATCTGTATAGACACACATAGATAATAGAAAAGCAGTTTTTCTTGCATATGGTGTGTTTATTTATTTGTATTCATTGTTATGCTTTATATGTCATTCATGTTTGAATGTATGAAGTGGTGAATTATTGTATGAGTTTCAATTGTTTCTCATCTTAGAGTTTCCAAGTGCAAGGAGTGCACACAGTTCGCAAGGAGTGCGTTGATAGAGGTGATTTAACCTCAAGGAAAGCTCATGATGGATACCATTGAACCTTCATCAAAATAAGTGCAAGGAGTGCACATGAAGAACTCTTTGTCGAATTCAGAGAGAAGAAGAATTATTGAGAACTTTGCCAAGTAGGCATCGAGTGAAGTGCAAGTGGGCACATGAAGAACTCTCTATTGAGTCGGGAAGAACAAAGTTACTGAATAATCTATAGAATCAGCTTTGCAAAGTGTGTATCGAGCAAGGGGAACGCCAGGAGGGCGAGGAGTATTTATTTTCAAGAAATCCTTTGGTTCTGAGTTTGAAAAAATCCCCAAAATGCAAGGAGTGCGTGGCAAATCAAAATCTTCGAGGAGATCAATATCATAAGGAATAACACAAGGAGTGCGTGGGTGACAGACTTATTCTAATTCCTAAAGATCAGAAGATACAACGCTCTCAGAAGCGTAAGCGAGACCCAAGATAGTCGGGTTCGCAGGAGAAAGTTCAAAGGTCGAGAGATTTGAACACTCCCGAAAGATTCCAAGTTGGAAGAATTCTAAAGCTTAGGAGGAGGAGCAACACTAACCGTCAGATTGGTTGTAAGGAGAAGCCTAGTCCATTGGATCAGTGCCTAGAGAACAAGGATAGCGCAGAAGAAGAGAACAAATCCCATCCATTGGATATGAGCGCAAAGGGTCAACAACCGTTGGATCTAGATGGAAGTTCACGAGCCTTAACACTGTGTACACTCAATAGATCAGACTTATCAAAGTCCCGAAGTCTCGAAGAAAGTAGGGACCGTCCTTCATCAAAGGCATCAGGTGGTGCAATATATGAGTTTTTGGGTTAAAGTACTCTGGGAGAACTGAGTGCACAGGATTTGAAACTCCCGAATCCTGAAGACCCGAAGCAGATAGAGGTTGTCAGATCAAAGGGGAGACAAGCGTCAAGAGATCGTGTGTTTTGGGTGAAGACGCCTCGGGAGGAACGAGCGCACAGAAGGTTGAAACAACCAAAGCTCGAAGAGCCGAAGAGCTGACATCCATCGATATACAGAGGGACACTTGTCAACAAATCACGAGCTCCGGGTAAGTTGTAGTAAGGGTTCAGTTGAGAAATGAGATCCCCGAAGCCCGAAGAGATGAAGAGAAGTTGGATTGTTAGATCCAGAAAGGATGCGTGGCGAAATATCGTTAAATCTAGGTGAAGTCACTCCGGAATAACATGAAGGAGGAAGTTTTGAAATCCTCGAAGCCCAAACAACCAAAGTGAATGATAGATTTCAATCTGGAAGAGGACAGGTGTCACTAGATCATGGAATTTAGAGGATTTCACTATGAGGTTTTTGTGGAAAGAAGTTTCAAAAAGTTCTAAAGTGTCGAAGGCTGAAATGACTGAGAGCCATTGATTCCAAAGGACGAACACAAGTCATTGATCTACAAAGGGACACATGGCATGTGAAGATTCACTCCGTTAGATAGCCATTGAACAACTGTTGGATCAAGAGAGAACAGGTGTAAGAAGATCCAACACTCCAGAAGATTTCACTTCAAAGATTTGTGGTTGTTGAGATTTTAGAACGCCGAAGGCTGAAGTTCCGGAAACGATGAGAGACGTCGATGTGAAGGAGGACATGCAACACCATATCCAGAACTCCAGAAGAAAGAGGAGGAGAAAAGGTCCGAGGACTAGGAGAAAATCTTGGTCGTTGATCAAGGAAGGATTCGTAGGACCGTTGATTTGGTTGAGGAGCTCAAAGTCCCGAAGCGGGAGCATGACCATTGATATAGGAGGATACGTGTCAACAGATCTTCCACTTGGGAGATACCTAGTCATCAGGGATGAGATTTTGAGATGTGATATTTCCGAAGGCCAGATCCATGAAGGAGATCCTGACTATAGGTTTAGGGAGACAACTGACAATAGATCATTAACTATGGAAGATTGGAGTACGAAGAGTAGCGAGGTTTGAGATTTCAAACACCCAAAGCCTGAAATCATGAAGGTGATCTCGATCGTTGATCGGGAAGGGGTAGATATGGTCTGTAGATGTGAAAGGTGTAGATCTGAGCCATCAGTTCAAACAAGATTGTCAATATCGTGAGATCGACGATCCCGTAGCATATCGGGGACAGGAGTTGCGCGGACTTTAAAGGTCATAGCCCGAGGACACATGTGAATAAAGGGGATTCAATAGCAGCCGTTGATCACAGATCATCACCGAAAGAGAGAAATTGAAGGACGGCAAGGATTGTGGGGCTAGGACATGCTCATATTTTAATTTTCCTTGAGCGGGCCGCAATTAGAACCACGATATTCACAAATGGATACATGGTAGCACAAGGAGGATTGCGGGGTGAAAAGCGGGTTGGTTTGAAACCACTCTATCCACACCCGCACTCATGCATTAGCACAAGGAAATGACCCAATGTTGTATGAATGAGGGGCTAATGGCAAAGGGGGTTACGCCTAAACTAGTGTTTGGGAGTGTGCATAAATTTTCTCGCGGGTTTGACAGACTTACATACAAAAGGAAAAAGGGGCCTATGTATATTTGATTTGGGTTCAAAGAGGAACCCGAGGAGTCGATTCGACTTTGCAGTTAGAAAGATCCTAGACCAAGAGGTCGCAAAACCCCATGAGTGTAGTGGGGTTGCATCAAGTGGTATCAGAGCACATAATTGATTTCTGTAGGAAAAGGAGGTAATTTGATGACATCAAGTGGTATCAGAAGGCCGACATTTGTTTGCAGACATCAGACAAAGGAGAGACGGTGAAAGGAGATGAGCTGATGACATCAAGTGGTATCACAAACACAAATTTGCTTGTAGACAATGAGTGAAAGGAATACATAGTGTTGATTCTCTGTAAGAAGGTTGTTGCACGCGCACGACAACAACAAAATTTTAAACAACCAGGTGGGCTGTGAGAGAAGATGGAGATGCTCTCGGATGTAGAGTAATCGACAGGCTTTCCAAGAGGGCAGGTAGAAGGTGGAAATGGATACTGAAATCCATGAGAATGGTCAAAGAGAAGGTTGCAAGAAGAAAAGAAATCCAGAGATGGATCTAGATCTCAATGAGATAAGAGCAAGGATGGAGCAACTGACATTGAAAATGCAGCAAAATGCTAAAGCACATTGGGTATATGAGTGGCCCATGAAGAAGAAGGTGAAGTGGACATTCAAGAGATTGTTGGCTAGAGGACAACAACAACAACTGTTAAAGAGGTGGATGAGGTATGTTGAAATCATCAAAGATGAAGAGGAAGTGGTTCACATATGTGAGCTAGAAGCTGGAAGGAACCTCAGTGATGAGGAAGAGATGAGATCGGATAAAGATTTCATAAAATGCTAGGAGAGCAGAGATGGATTTTCGTATTTCCAGGTGGACAATGAAATGAGGTCATTGGAGGATATCATAGACTGTCAGGAGGACAACAGTGGAAATTCATATTTCTAGGTGGGCAATGATATGAGATTAGCAGAGGATCTCAGAAACTGCTGGGTGGGCAGAAGTGGACTTTCAAGTTGCCAGGTGGGCAATGGAAAGAGATAAGTGGAAGGTCTCTCATACTGCCAGAGGAGCAATTCAAAAATTTCAAATTTCTAGGAGGGAAATGAGATGGGATCGATTGATCTCATAGGCTACTAGGTGGGCAGAAGAGAAGTCCCAAATTGCCAGGTGGGTAGGGGGAAAGAGATGTGACTGTCTGAGAGTCTCATAGACTCTGTTGAGAGTTCATGTAAGCAAGAAGTGATGATAGGTGAAGGTTCATGTGGATTTTCAGACCATGTGAATGAATATTATGAGATGTTAAATGCTTACACCATCTAGGAGGAGGATCAAAAGAGCATTCTGATCATTGGGGAAATTCATATATTCCTACCAAATAGCCCAGTTGAGGCAAGAGCATGTGTTTCCGATGAAACATAAGAAGAAGGACAACCATTGGTGACTGTCATGATGAAGGAGCATATATCAAAATCTACCCAAGGAGAAGAAGAAGAGGAGCACATAGTTGAGAGGCTCACTCAATGTGAGTTATAATTGAGGATGTTGGAGGATTGGTTGGACAATCCAGAACCAAAAAATGGCTACCAGAAGACAGTCACACAAATTTTAGGAGAAGACCATTAAGAAGAATGGCTCAAAAGTTTTAGCTAGGAAGCTGAACAGGAAATGACTGTAGCACTGGAGCCTACAACAGAAGAGGAAGCAAACATTATGGACTTTGCTGAGCTGCATGAGGAACTGGAAATCCTGGAGAGAACTAGGCATATACAACAGGCTAAGTTGGAGACATATGGAGGAGCATACCAGCCAGGCGAGCAAATAAAGGAAGTTGGAGATATGCCAGCAAGAAAACTAGCATAAGAAAAGCTGTCAGAAGGAGGAGCTGAACAACAACTCAATGATGGGACTGCGGAATTGGAGTCTGCAACCGAGTGGAAAAATAGTGGCACAAGGGAAAGTAAAGACTGCATGGGGGATCAAAATGATATACCCACTGATAAGGTAGATTTATAGCTGAGAAGACTGTGTAAGAAGAGACAACCATTGGAGTAGCCGGATAGAGTGATAGAGGAAATAAGAAGGCTGATGCTGAGGTTAGCGCAAGCAATAGTCAACAAAGGGGAGCTGAATAAAAGAGAGCCTGCCATAGCAGTAGGGAAGAAATAGAATAAGCAACAACAATAGTAGCAACAACATAGCTGGAGAGGATAAAAATGACAAGTCCAAGGAAGAGTTTGGGATCTAAGAGGATTTCAACACTGGAGAAGAGGAGCTCATGAGAAGGAGCTATTGTTTTTCCCTAGCAGTGGAGTATGATGCAGGAGAATCACTCCACCTTAGCAAATGCACCAGCACGCCAATACACAGACGCGCAATGGAGAAAGGGAGAGGCACCGACCCTCACATTTTTAAATTTTGAATATAATCATATACAGATTTTTGCATGTTGTAAGGCTGATACATGCCAGGCCATGCCTTTGTATAGGTAGTGGTTAGGGTTTCCTTAAATGGTTACCTGTAGTAGGTCCAAATCATAGTCAGGTCTGGATAATCATTTATGGAATGTAGCCGTAGGAGTATGGTGCTGTAACTAAGACAATGATAGCACTAAGGCGGTGGCGAGGATAAGCTCGTGGAGCCCTCATTCTGTAATTAGAAGACTTGAGAGAGAGATATCGGGTAGAGCGAGTTTTAGGAGAATTAGGAGGTAGAATAGTTCTAAGAGAGAGCTTAAGAGAATGGGGACTCTGTTGCAGTCTAGTTTTTGTAAACATCTATATAGACACACAAAGATAATAGAAAAACATTTTTTCCTGCATATGGTGTGTTTATGTATTTGTATTCATTGTTATTCTTTATATGTCATTCATGTTTGAATGTATGAACTGGTGATGTATTGTATGAGTTTAAATTTTTTCTCATCTTAGAGTTTCCGAGTGCAAGGAGTGTGTTGACAGAGGTGAGTTAACCTCAAGGAAATCTCAGGAGGGATACCGTTGAACCTTCATTAGCATAAGTGCAAGGAGTGAACAGGAAGAACTCTTTGTCAAATTCAGAGAGAAGCAGATTTACTGAGAACTCTGTAGAGATTTTCCAAGCGGGCATCGAGCGAAGTGCAAGTGGGCACATGAAGAACTCTCTGTTGAGTTCGGGAAGAACAGAGTTAATGAATACTTTGTAGAAGCAGCTCTGCAAAGTGTGTATCGAGAAAGGGGAACGCTAGGAGGGCGAGAAGTATTTCTTTTCAAGAAATCCTTCGGATCTGAGTTTGACAAAATCCCAGAAACGCAAGGAGTGCGTGGGAGATCGAAATATTCAAGGTGATCAAGCTCAAAAGGAATAATGCAAGGAGTGCATGGGTGACAGACTTATTCTAAGTCCTAAATCTTAGAAGAGACAATTCTCTTAGAAGCGTAAGCGAGACCCAATATATTCGGGTTCGCAGAAGAAAGTTCAAAGGTCGAGAGATTTGAACACTCTCGAAATATTCCAAGTTGGTGGAAGTCTAAATCTTAGGAGGAGGAGAAACAATAACCGTCGGATTGGTTGTAAGGAGAAGCCTGGCTCGTTGGATCAATGCCTAGTGAACAAGGATAGCGCAGGAGAAGAGAACAAATCCCATCCATTGGATTTGAGCGCAGAGGGTCAAAAACCGTTGGATCCGGATGGAAGTGCACGAGCCTTAATGCTGTGTACACTCAAGATATCGGACTTGTCAAAGTATGGAAGTCCCGAAGCGAGTAGGGACCGTCCATCATCAAAGACATTTGGCACAAGATATGAGTTTTCGGGTGAAAGTACTCTGGGAGAACAGAATGCACAGGAGATGAAACTCTCGAATCCTGAAGACCTAAAGCAGATAAAGGTTGTTAGATCAAAGGGGATACACATGTCAAGAGATCATGTGTTTCAGGTGAGGACACCCCAGGAGGAATGAGCGCACAGAAGGTTGAAACACCTTAAGCTCGAAGAACCGAAGAGCTGACAACCGTTGATCTATAGAGGGACACTTATCAATAGATCGTGAGCTCTAGGTAAGTTGTAGTAAGAGTTCAGTTGAGAACTGAGATCGCCGAAGCCCGAAGAGCCGAAGAGAAGCTGGACCGTTAGATCCAGAAAGGACACATGGTGAGATATCGTGAACTCCGAGTGAATTCACTCCAGAATAACGTGAAGGAGGAAGGTTTGAAATGGCCAAATCCCGAACAACCGAAGCGAATGATAGCCATCGATATGGAAGAGGACAAGTGTCACCAGATCATGGACTTTAGAGGATTGCACTCCGGGGTTTTTGTGGAAAGAAGTTTCGGAAAGTTCTGAAGCACCGAAGGCTGAAATGACTAAGGGATGTTGATCCCAAAGGAAGAACATGGGTTGATGATCTGCGAAGGGAAATGTGGTAGACGAATATTCACTTCGTTAGACAACCATTGAACATCCATTGGATCAAGAGAGGAAAGGTGTCAGAAGATCCAATACTCTGGAAGATTTTTCTTTGGAGATTTGTGGCTATTGAGATTTGAGATCGTTGAAGGCCAAAGTCTCAAAAACGACGAGATCCGTCAATGCGAAGGAGGACACGTAGTGCTAGATCCATAACTTCGGAAGAAAGCAGAGGAGAAAAGGTCTAAGGACCAGGAGAAAATCTTCGTCATTGATCAAGGAAGGAGTAGTAGGACCGTTGATCTGGTTGAGGAGGTCAAAGTCTCGAAGCAGGAGCATGACCGTTGATTTGGGAGGATACATGTCAGCAAATCTTCCACTTCGGGAGATACCCAGTCAACAGGGACGAGATTTTGAGATTTGAGATTTACGAAGGCCGGATTTGTAGAGGAGATCTCGACCGTAGGTTCAGGGAGACAACTGGCAACTAATCGTTAAATCCAGAAGATTGGAGTACGAAGAGTAGAGAGGTTTGGGATTTCAAACACCCGAAGCCTGAAATCACTAAGGTGATCTCGACCGTTGATCGGGAAGTGGTAGATCTGGTCCGTAGATGCGAAAGGCACAGATCTGAGCCGTCGGTTCAGACAAGATCATCAAGATCGTGAGATCGACGATCTTGTAGCATATCGGGGACATGATTTGCATGGACTTTAAAGGTAATAGCCCGAGGACACATGTGAAGAAAGGGGATTCAATAGCAACCGTTTATCATGTATCATCGCTGAAAGAGAGAAATCGACATATGAGAAGGATTGCGGGGCCAGGACATGCTCGGACGTTAATTTTCCTTGAGAGGGCCACAATTAGAACCACGATATTAAAAAATGAATACATGGAAACACGAGGAGGATTGCGGGGAAAAATGGGTTGGTTTGAAACCACTCTGTCTGCACCCACATTCGCGCATTAGCACAAGGACACGACCCATGGTCGTATGAAGGAGAGGCTAATGCCTAAACTAGTGTTTGGGAGCGCGCAAAATTTTTCCCGCAGGTCTGACAGACTTGCACATAGAAGGAAAAAGGGACCTGTGTATATTTGATTTGGGTTCAAAGAGGAACCTAAGGATTTGATTTGACTCTATAGTTAGAAAGATCCTAGACTGGGAGGTCCCATAACCCCAGGATGGTAGGGGGGCTGCATCACATTTGATTTCTTGCATTTCATTTGTTTTCATGCTCTATTTTACATATTGTTTGTTTCATTTATGCATAGTTTTTGTGATGCATTTTCTTGGATCATATTACATGTTAGTTATGAGTATTTGAGAAAAATACAATTTTGTTTTTAAGAAATAATTGTCAATTTTGAAATTTTGAACTTTTGATGAATAAAGGGTGAGAAAGCCACCCCTCGATGCTCTAATATTTTGCTTGAGTATGTGTAGGGACATTTATTAATAGGATATTATGAGGTTCTCATGTACTCTACGACAAGCACATGTCCCCATGTAGGAGCTATATGTTACCCCCCTAGACTAAGAGTAACTAAGGAGATGATGTCTTGAGGCCCACAGGTAGAATACACAAATTGCCGAGAGCCAAATGACCAAATGAACCCACATTGAGCATATATATCCCCTCATATAAACCAAACATCACCATTCATCATCAACAACATAGTAGCATCCACCACACTAGCATGGCCCAAAAAGGACAACATGTGTTACTTCATGAGGTAACAAGTTCAATATTTTGGTAAGTGTCACTTTAGTAATTGAAGCATTTCAACATGTTGCAAATGTTGATGTTTTGGTAGCTACATGAGGTATTTCCTCCTGGACAAATTTTATTAGAGAAGAAGAAGATTCTAGATGTAAAAGGAAGACCATTGAACAGTTTAAGAACACCCCGGAAAAGAATAGAGTGAAATAGAAGACAACAACAGAGAAGTCGGCCCACATGAAATAATTAAAGTGCAAATACAATTTCCAGGAAGAGAAGTCATCCCACATAAATAATAAAGTAAATATGAAGACCCATAATAATAATTCGGCCCCATACATGTGCCTATATTAGTATAAATACAGGTATGGATCATTTCATTTGTACATACACATAGTTCTCCTTCTACAATGCACACTAGGAAGTTGCCGCTGCAGTTGTGACAATTTCACTATTTCTGGGTTCTAATTCTCTTGGAAAGCATGCCCTACTTGTGAAGGATATTCTTGGTGGCTCTTGGTGGTTTCTCTTGTGTGATACCTCTAGAAGAGTTGTGCTAATATTGTGTGGTGCTACCCAATTTCTCAGTGCCAGTTGCATTTTCCAATTGCCAATTGTGCCAGTTCTGTGGTGCACTATCTTGCTCTAGTGATGCACCTATCTTGTACCAATTCTATGGTGCTACTCAATTTTCTACCCTCGCTAGGTTTTGAAAATAAGAAAAGATAAGTATTTGTTATCATGGTTTCTTCATTGCTGGCTTGGTATTGTGAATAGAGCTTGTTCATGGTTGTATTGGAATATTCTCTCTAAGAAAAGTTGGTTGGGTTTTTCCCAGGATAAATCTTTGTGTGTTCTTGTGCTTGTTTATCTGCTGCTTATATATTTCAGTGTATGGTTATTGAATTTTAAAAGAATATCAAAATGATATGGTAAATCTAATGTTAACAAAAACTAATGAAAATCTAACATGGTTTCAGAGCGAGTTTCCTTTAGAATAGTCTAATCACTGGAAGGAAGATCATTAGAAGACAAAGATGGATGGTGCACTCATATATAAAATGAGGGAGTTTGCAAGAGATGTACATTTGGAAAGAGGACATTTATCCAAGCAGTGATAGTAGATCTAAAGGGATCTTAGAACTATTTCACTCAGAGGAAGCCTATGTTGGATTACTGAGAGGGGGGGGTGAATAAGTAATAGATCAATTTAATCCTTTTTAACCATATAATCCAAGTGTTATATCAATGAAGCATTATCATCCAATAACTACAGAGTAAATAAACAATGAACAAATGAACAAACATACACATACACAGGACACCAGTGTTTTACGTGGAAACCCAAATCGGGAGAAAACCACAAAATGTTTTTTCTTATATGTTTCGAAGAATTACATTCATTGGAAGCACCAACTTCCTTTGTTTTCCTGCTGCAACTGGAAGGAGGCTCCAAACCCCTAGTTTCTCAGGCTACAACCCGAGGGAAGCTCCAACTCCCCAATTCTCTGGATACAACCAGAAGGAGGCTACAACCCCTTATGTTCTCCGGCTACAACCAGAAGGTGGATACAACTACCCGTCCTTGCCCCATCCTACCACCCTAAAGTAGAAGTAGAATGATGGAACCACTGTCAACCTATCACTGTGAGATATACCGCTGTAAACCTGTACCAATAAATATGAACCATGCATCAACCATGCATCAACCTGTACCTCAACCTGTAATCAACTTGTACCATAAACAAGTGCATCAACCATGCACCAAACTGTACCAAATAACCTGTAATCAAATTGTACCATAAACAAGTGCATAAAACCATGTACCAAGTATGTACCAATCATGTGTCAATTACTCATCAACTATGACTCATCAATATGTACCAACATCATCAACTATACACCTCATGTATGTGCCAACTCATCAACTACTTGTCTCAACCATGTACTCAACATGTACCTCAACCAAAATCCCTCATCAATTTCATCATCCAAATCTGATTTGTAGCTCTTTAATAGACCTGGTGTATATGGTCACATTCCTGCAAACCTTCCTTAACTTCAACAACAAGAGACTGGCATTTTCATCAAACTTTTCTTTAGTCTCACATGCCTAGTTTTGGATTAGTCAACAACCCTAACTTGAAGTAATCATAAATTTGTATCTGTAATGTATAAATATATGAGACTGATACACAATGTTCTTCAGTGTGTTTTATTCAATTCCTCCAGGTGTCACTACTTGGAACCTCTCATAAAAGGAGTTATAGCAAAAATGACATACCTTGCTGAATTCTGGATTATTCTAGAGAGAAACCTTGTAGAGCGTGCCCCACACGAAATTTTTGTTGAATTGACCTGAAATTGTTACAAAACATACTAAAGACTGTACCCTAACCAAAACATTTTGTTTCACTGAATTTGGATCTTTTATGAATAAGTTATGACATTTTAACCCGAAACACCTGTTTTTGACTAGTTTCAGGACTAGCCACAAACCCTATTTTCCACGGAGTGTAACTCCAAAAATACAATGACCCACAAGATGAATTTTTTACCACATATACTTGGATATGGTTTATCAATGGAATAAAAATTTCACAGTCTGAATCGTTATAGAAAAAAAGTTATAGCGAAAATGGTGAGATGACCTGTAAATACGATACCTTAGAAAGCACCATCAAAAGAATTTATCCTTCCTTGCATTTCAGCCTTCTTTTCTTCACCTTCCCTCAGAATTTAGGCTTAGATATCATTGGTTACCTCAGACACTTATAGATATTCAATATTCTCAAGTGCGATTAAAATGAGAGAGCCTTTCCTCTTATTTATACTCTCCAAGTAGCTTCCTTAAAAACATCTTCTAGGTCACTTGGCCCCACTTTCCTTATTTTAGGGTTAACCCACTTCTAATTTCTCCATTAAATTTATTATTGAAATAA
>ML776735.1:751053-765137 GCA_009831015.1 Picea engelmannii
TTTTGGGGCTTCTAGATGACATATGAGGGTCCTCCAACTTCGTAAGGCCATAACTCTCAAACTGTGAGGAGTTATGTGACGTTACACATACCACCAGAAATGGAATGACATGTACTATCCATATAGAATAGTATTATCTAAAAATATATCATAACTCATAACGCTATCCATCAAACAAACTTGGGTTCATTACCCAAACCTAGGGTCTCCAACTTCTCATGGCCATAACTCTCTAACCGTGAGGAGTTATGTGACATTCCACATACCACCGAAAATGGAATGAAAAACACTATCCATATAGGATAGTTTACCTGACAAATTCATTGTTCTTAATCTCATTATTCCACAATTAAGCATGGGTTCTCTTACTCCGCAAACTGTATTCCCGTGAGGGCTTTCACCATAAGGGGACCACTTTGGAGTTCATCCATATTTACTTCTTATCAACCATGACAAGACAATAATGAGTCATATTTACATAACAAAATATTGGGTCTATTATCACTCCAAAAAACTCTTTGGGTTTGTAGGCCAAAGATGCTTGGTAACTTAAGAATGTAGTCAATTTGGTATACTTGGATCAATGGGATAACTCAGTGGCTAATGAGAAGAACAACTTATCATGCATTCGAATAAGACAATGCTTTTAGAAATCAATGATCAGATAGAGTAATTGAAATAGGGTATGAAGAACACTAATCTAGATAACCAATTACATTAACATACAAGGTCATACAAGATAGTAAGAGATCCTCTAATTCAATTTCATGAGCTAAATAAGAAGATGACAGTTCTTAAAAGCTAAGCTAAATTGAATCAAAGTACAGAGTAATGCAACACATGAACAAATCTGACATTGGTAGCAAAAGAAGACTATGATTCATATCAAGATAAGAGTCTAAGTACATGAGCTAAAAAGTATCCAGGATTGAACCCTTTAGTTCCTCTTCTGTCTTCAGCTTTATAGATTTTACATCACTGTATCTAGATCCTGAATTAATGGATCAGATTTACTAAAATCAGAAAGTCAAAACAATATTTACAAAAAATAGGGAAAGATCCTCAAGATGAGGTCAATTCCACATATGATGGTCTTCAGAGGTAGTAGAGTCCTTGTGCAGTGAAAACTAGCCTCCCAAGGCTGATTGATGACTCTTCCAAGAGATAGAATTCGAATTTGCTGAGTTGTGCAAAAATCCTAATTTGTTTCCACCAAAACCAACTTGGATACCTTTTCTAATCTTTATACACCAAAAATGGATCTTGAATCTGACTCTATAATTCAACATCTATCCATTACAAGTGTTTTCAAATGATTCAGATTAGTAAAACCTCGATCTGTGCAAAATTTTGACAAATCTGACATTGACAGGCTTTCGGTAATTAACAGTGGTAAAAACTAGGTGCCTTAACTACCGAAATATTTTCTTTCGGTGGTTAATGAACACTTTTCAGGTCCGCCTAAACCACCGAAATTCAAGCTTGTCCAAAACTACAAAACTGCAAAAAAGTATTACCTTGCTGATTTGCTGAAGGTTTAGAGTGCCTTTGGTGATGTTCCTCCTCCTTTTACAGAGCTGGAAACCTCAATATGCCGTGTAAGAGGCTCTGTTTCCTTGTCTATTGAAGTAGCCAATTCTGCTAGGGTTTCTAACCCTGAATGATCCTGAGCTGGAGGTTGGGATTCTTTTATCTTTAGCCTTAGAAGTCTAAGCTTCCTGTACAACTTCATATTCTCTCTTATCAACACCTTGCTCCTATCCTTGATTTTATCATGCTTTTCCTTGACATTTTGGTTAATGTTATAAAGTTATGCATTTCTTTCAATCAACTCTGCATTTGTCTTTTTAATGACTCTTTCTAAAACTTCCATCTCATAGATATGTTTCAGAAGTTTATTGATTTTCTGAGTCTTGGATGCTTTAGGTTTGCTTGAAGAAGCTTCTGCTAATGGTTGACTGTGTTCACCTGGAGGAGTTGGTGAGGGAAAGTTGGGACAATCTTCTGCAACTTTCTCAACCTGTTTGTCACCCCGTGTCTCTGCCGACTCTTGCTTTGGCTCTAAGTCATTGTATGGTATATTGATAGGGTTATCTCCCTCAAGTGGATTCTTAGTTTTCTCACCTTCTTTTCCAAAATTTAATTTCCTTTTGGCTCTCTTTCGTTTGGCAGAGGATGACTCTGTTGGCTCTTTTGGAGGTGAGATAGCCCTCCTCTTTCTTCAACTACTCTTAGGAGTGATGGATTTCTTGGCAGCAGATTTCTTACCCTTTTCATCCTGTTGAACATCCATTTGGAACTCATTCCAAAATAAGAAGTAATTCCAGTCTACCTATTTCTTCTTTAATGATTCTTTGACAATAAGTGTGATCAGCCCTTGGTGGGACAACCTATTGGCCACTTTGGTGGGCTTCACCTTGACTTGTTTGGCCATTTTTGTGAGAGATTTGTGCAGGTAAAAAGGCAAATTGATGGGAGACCTGCCTGTGAAATGGTTCAATAGCTTGAAGTGGTAAAACATAACCCTGTTGTACCTTCCCTCACAGGTGATGTATGCAAAGATTGCCTTCAAAAGAGCTTGCCATTTAGGCTCAAGAAAGGACATTGGTATGTCTTTATTCCATATGAGATCCTTGTGCTGAGGCTGTAAGTAGGATCTGAACTCAATGTTTGCAGGCACAGTGGTCTTAAACCAACATTCCCCTGTTCTTGGGAGGCCAATAACCTCTGTAATGGCTGCCTCATCAACCACAAATTCCTCCTTGCCAATAGTAGCTGTCCTTCCATCATATGATAAGGCAAATGCTTCATAAAGCTGTTGGTGAAAGTCTGCAAGTTTTTCACAATAGGAAAATACGCCAATCTATTTGAAAAAGTTGGCCACCTCTGGGTGTGCCTCTAGATACCACGTTCCATCTAACTCAGACCTGAGGGTTGGCCCAGATTTCAGCATCTGATGAGTTTGTTGACCTGTCCCTACAATTTAAGAAAAATATGCGAGCTAGGGGGAAAAACACCTAAAGTTTAGGATGAAATAAGAGTGTATGTCAAGGTAAAAGACACAGAATAGGGTGACTCAGAGTTTGATTTGCATAAACCCAATCTTCAATATATTTTAATCAACAGTAAAGGCTGGATATTAGCCGAGAATTTCAAATTCAGGTAGGAGATATAATTGAACTGAAACAGTGAGAGATTCTAAAGACTACCTGATGACTTGGGATTTTCATCGAATTGGATGATAGATGGCTTGATGACCAACAACAGAACTCGAGCTTCACTTAGCAACAACGACAATTGATTTCAGCGTATGAGTTGGTTAATGAAAACACAAGATTATAGCTAATACACATAGTTTCAGATTTGATTTGTATATGAATGGATTTGAAAAGGTGATTAACTGGAGTTATTATGAACCTATCCCCTTGGGACTTGAAGTAATGATAAGCCATATGATTAATCAATACAGTTAGCCGAGAATCAAACTCCTAAAATTTTGTGTTATGCCGAGCCTTCATATGAAATGACAAATGGTGGTTAAAAAGGACAACAGAGCATCAATATCCCAATAAGATGTAATAATAACATCCTACCTCACCAAATCGATTGAGTTTCAGTGGTTATGTCTTCATGATTATGCCAACTGACAGCTAGCTCGTGCGAAAGCACGTGCTTTTCTTTTTGCACGTTGAAAGATTTTCGGTACTTAACTAGGCCTTTATTTTTTGCCTCTTAACTATCGAAAACCATGACTTTCGGTGGTTAATGAGTGCTTTTCAGGCCCGCCTAAACCACCGAAACCTGAGATTCTCACTTTTGCTTGACAAAACCAAATTCAATGTTTGTTCCAAGTTTATTTTCAGAAAGTAGACCATCTAACACACCTAAAAAAATTTAGAAACAATTATTTGGACCTCTTCCTATCACCTAAAATTGAAAAAATGACAATGCTATTTTAGGAGATAACATCTGGCTCCTACTCGGGGATGGAATTCTCCCAGTGAGGTTCCAAGAACAAGTAGTTCTAGTTGCCTTATCTATTGGGCTATGGAGTCATGTGGCCTATGCAATTGTTCCTCTGCAAGCCTGCCTGTAGCTTGTCTGTAGCCTGTTTGCTTATTCATGAACTCAACAATTGAAAAATATCTAGCTGCTCGTATGACGAGCTTATTCTTCTACCCACTCCTACATTAACCAACCATACTGCCTCTTATCAGGTGAATTCATGTTTCCAATGAAGCCATGTAAGGAACTGATTTACTGACATCATGCTAGATCTTGACCCGAACAACAATGGAAGGGATAGCCAACAACAAAGAGGTTTGAACAGACGATCAAGCCAATTTCCAAGTGATAAAAATAATTTAAAACATATAATGTTCAAAGATTCCAAATAGTTGGCAAAAGGGTCATTAAAGTCACAATGAAATACCTCTTTGAGTTGCTGATCCAACTGACTGTAATGCTGCTCTTCTTTTCCTTCACAAAACTCAATGCTGAATGTAGACTGCTTGATCTCTGTTGGAGAAAAATACAAACTCAATTTCTGACCAGAACCTTTCTGCTCGTCATCTTCCTTTTCATATATGCTGCAATTTTCCTGTTGTTCTAGATGAAGATTAGAAAGTCTCTGTAAATCTGGAAACTCTAAGATGCCCTCATCATCCTTTTCTTCGTGTGTGCTGCAATAAAAAAACTGAAAGCTATCCTTACTATCTATTGCAGGTTTGAAACTGTCTTCTATTGATATGTCAGTCTGTTCAACATATTCAGAGTTTTCAAAGGAGGCAATCTGATCTTTATGAAAACATCTCTGATCATCTCTTTGCTGAAAAGTAGAACTAGATGAAATTTTAGTAGTTAACAATCCTTCCCAATACTTAAAGTTTTCTTCCTCATCACCATATTTATCAAATATGGGTACATCAAGAACAATTTCTAATGATAGAGATGAAGATTCAAGCATAGAGTCATCAACAATAGGATCTTGAAATAGATTTGAAAAAATATCATCTTTTACCTCATCATATTCATCCTTCTCATCTGACATTGACATGTAAGATACATAAGGAGAAATATAATCCTCTTGCTGTCTTTCTTGAAGATTAGATGTTTTCTGAAAATCTTGTTCTTCATATTCACTACCATTTCTATTGAACTACAAATCTAAAAGCGGAGGGCTGCCCTTAGAATCTGTTGCAGATTTGAGACTGTCACCCGCTAATGTATCAATTTGATAATCACCTTTGGGGTTTTCAAAGGGGACAATCTCATCTTCATGACAAAGTAAGGCAGTAAATGCATTTGATACATTGTCAAAAGAATCAATGCTATGGTTATCCATCCGAAGATCACCAATATTTTGGTTACAATGATAGATGTCCCATGTTGCAACATACTCTTCGAAGCTATCATTAACCACATTATGTATACATTTATGATCATCTCTCTGTGTAGCTAAAGAAACCAGTTCTTCGAATTCATAACAATCAGACTTGAGGATGGTAAGAGAGCAGTCAGTTTCTTTATTATCCATTTGTAGTTCATGTTGATGGGAAAACACACCATCTGAAAGATCATTAAAGGGCTGTGGCATATTATGAGGGGGAGCTCTTTCTAGATTTACATCTTCAAGCTTACAATGTAATTCATATTCATCACATAAATTATCAAATCCAAACTCATCTGAAAAATACCTTTTGCAGTGCTCAGTGAATGCTTTGTGAAAATCCTTCAATGATGAAATGCTGGAAGGAGGTAAAGAAAAATACCATTGACGTGCATCACCATACAATGAAAACATGAACATCTTCATGCTGCAGATCTAATAGATCCATGCACTCATGAAACTTGATGAGGTGTTCTACATGATTGTCTTCTTTGCTCTCTTTGAAGCTAGGCAAAAAATCTCCCCATTCTGACATATCAGGTACTGGATGTGGGAAACTAGGAACTGAAGAGAAGTCAAGAGGTGCAAACCTCCAAGCTAAAAGAGAAACAAACACTTTTGACATTTGAATATTGTGGAGTCGCCACTGAATCTGTCCTTCATGGAGTCGCCAGATAGATGATTACAACCAATGTAGTGTCCAACCTTTGTCTATCATCAAATATCAAATCTATGTCGTCTCCCAGGGAAGTTGAGCTTCAATATTCTCTCCCCAACAACGACGCCAATTTGTTATTACTCCAAGAAACTCTTTGGGGTTGTAGGCCAAAGATGCTTGGTAACTTAAGAATATAGTAAATTTGGTATACTTTGATCAATGGGATAACTCAGTGGCTAATGAGAAGAACAATTTATCATGCATTCGAATAAGATAGTGCTTTTAGAAATCAATGATCAAACAGAGTAATTGAAATAGGGTATGAAGAACACTAATCTAGATAACCAAGTACATTAACATGCAGGGTCATACAAGATAGTAAGAGATCCTTTAATTCAAATTCATGAGCTAAATAAGAAGATGACAGTTCTTAAAAGCTGAGCTAAACTGAATCAAAGTACAGAGTAATGCAACACATGAACAAATATGACATTGGTAGAAAAAGAAGACTGTGATTCATATCAAGATAAGAGTCTAAGTACATGAGCTAAAAAGTATCCAGGATTGAACCCTTTAGTTCCTCAGCCTGTTCGTCACCCTGTGTCTCTACCGACTCTTGCTCTGTCTCTGAGTAACTGTATGGTAAATTGAGAGGGTTATCTCCATCAACAAGATTCTCAGTTTGCTCACCTTCTTTGCCAAAATTTAATTTCCTTTTGGCTCTCTTTCGTTTGGCAGAGGATGACTCTATTGGCTCTTTTGGAGGTGATATAGCCCTCCTCTTTCTTCAACTACTCTTAGGAGTGATGGATTTCTTGGCAACATATTTCTTAACCTTTTCATCCCGTTGAACATCAGTTTGGAACTCATTCCAAAATAAGAAGTAATTCCAGTCTACCTGTTTCTTCTTTAATGATTCTTTGACAATAAGTGTGATTATCCCTTGGTGAGACAACCTACTGGCCACTTTGGTGGGATTCAACTTGACTTGTTTGGCCATTTTTGTGAGAGCTTTGTGCAGGTAGAAAGGCAAATTGATGGGATACCTACCTGTGAAATGGTTCAATAGCTTGAAGTGGTAAAACATAACCCTGTTGTACCTGCCCTCACAGGTGATGTATACAAAGATTGCCTTCAAAAGAGCTTGCCATTTAGGCTCAAGAAAGGACATTGGTATGTCTTTCTTTCATATGAGATCCTTGTGCTGAGGCTGTAAGTAGGATCTGAACTCAATGTTTGCAGGCACAGTGGTATTAAACCAACACTCCCCTGTTCTTGGGAGGCCAGTAACCTCTGTGATGGCTGCCTCATCAACCACAAATTCCTCTTTGCCAATAGTAGCTGTCCTTCCATCATATGATAAGGCAAATGCTTCAGAAAGATGTTGGTGAAAGTCTGCAAGTTTTTCACAATAGGAAAAGACGCCAATCTGTTTGAAAAAGTTGGCCACCTCTGGGTGTGCCTCTAAATACCACGTTCCATCTAACTCAGACCTGAGGGTTGGCCCGGCTTTTAGCATCTGATGAGTTTGTTGACCTGTCCCTACAATTTAGGAAAAACCTGCGAGCTAGGGGGGAAAAACACCTAAAGTTTAGGATGAACTAAGAGTGTATGTCGAGGTAAAAGACATAGAACATGGTGACTCAGAGTTTGATTTGCATAAACCCAATCTTCAATAGATTTTAATCAACAGTAAAGGCTGGATATTAGCCGATAATTTCAAATTCAAGTAGGAGATATAATTGAACTGAAACAGTGAGATATTCTAAAGACTACCTGATGACTCAATTTTTTCTTCGAATTGGATGATAGATGGCTTGATGACTAGAAACATAACTCGAGCTTCACTTGGAAACAATGACAATTGATTTCAGCGTATGAGTTGGTTAATGAAAACACGTGATTATAACTAATACACATAGTTTTAGATTTGATTTGTATATGAATGGATTTGAAAAGGTGATTAACTGGAGTTATTATGAACCTATTCCCTTGGGACTTGAAGTAATGATAAGCCATGCAATTAATCAATACAGTTAGTCGAGAATCAAACTCCTAAAATTCTGTGTTATGCCGAGCCTTCATATGAAATGACAAATGGTGGTTAAAAAGGACAACAGAGCATCAATATCCCAATAAGATGTAATAATAACATCCTACCTCACCAAATCGATCGAGTTTCAACGGTTATGTCTTCATGATTACGCCAACTGACAGCTAGCTCGTGTGAAAGCACGGGCTTTTCTATTTTCACGTTGAAAGCTTTTTGGTAGTTAACTAGGCCTTTATTTTTTGCCTCTTAACTACTGAAAACCACGACTTTCAGTGGTTAATGAGCACTTTTCAGGCCCGCCTAAACCACCGAAACCTGAGATTCTCGCTTTTGCTTGACAAAACCAAATTCAATGATTGTTGCAAGTTTATTTTCATAAAGTAGACCATCTAACACACCTAAAAAAATTTAGAAACATTTTTTTGGACCTCTTCCTATCACCTAAAATTGAAAAAATGACAGTGCTATTTTAGGAGATAACAGGGTCCATTACCCAAACCTTTGTGCTGCGGGGCTTTCTTCAAGGGTTGACATCAATGAAAACCAACCTTAATCAACAACTAAACGTTGGAGACAACAATGACAATGTCTTCTAAAATATATAACAACTCAAATGGGACATAAACAACTAGATTCCAGGTTTTCATATTAGGTTTGATATTTTAATACTGCAACTTAAGGAAGTGTTGTAACTAGAACAACAACCTTTAGAAGACTATTACTATTGAGTACTATTGTTGGTACAATGATCATTATACTCATTGTTCATTATTAATAATGCACTCATTTACAAGATGAATTGATCTCCTCTAGGATATGCTCTTGGTTGTTGAGCTTGTCCCATGCAGGTTATCTTGTAAATTCCATGAAGGTCACTATGGAGGAATGATTGGTCACAACACTGGAAGAGTGTTGAAGAGTGTTGTTCTTATTTCTTGTTATTGTATTTTGTTTTTGCTCTTGTCCCAGACATGTCACATGTCACAAGTGATATCTCTAAGAGGGAGCTATAATGATAGTTTCATGAGGAAACATATTAGAAGGTATATAACCAATACATGGAGAAAACTATCCAGACATAGAGATGTGCACATGACCATACACATCCATGTAACGAAGGAGAAGAGGAAGAAGTCAGAACCTTCTGGAAAGAAGGGTACTTTTGCGAGATACATAGTATCTCATATGCAGATTGATTGTGAGGAGTAGAAGGCTCCAAAGGATGTTCGTACAGATCCCTCTAGTTCACCCGATCACTCCCCGGATCATCAGGAAGAGTCAGTAGAGCCATAAGGGTTTTTCTTCTTAATTTCAAGATCATATGATCAAACCCTACGAGGAGTATAAGAGCATACACCCTCCATCAAGGGAATTTATGTTATTGTTATTGAAAGGGCTCAAGGAATGCTACTATAAGTAAGAGGGGTTACACCCTTGTAGCAAAACCTTCTTGTAGCAAAACCTTGCGAGGGTTTATTTTCTCTAGGGAGTAAAAGGGTTTACACCCCTAGAAGTGTAATAAACCCTAGCTTAACTTGGACTTATAAGATAGAAAATTTGGAGATTTTGTGCTTTATTTTGTTTTATAAGGGTTTAATTCTTGAGAAAACGTTTCATTATCGTTGTTGGCTAGGTTTTTATCCAATAAAGAGACTCCTTTAACCCAATAGATAAGGCACTAATTGCATTGGAGATTGAATATTGTTGCATTGGTAAACATGAAATTTAAGAGATTAAATTGTTCAAGGTTGGATATGATTTCTATATGCCATTGACTATATTGTTGCCCAAGGGAACTTGATTTGATAAGTGATTGTGCTTCTATAACAAAAATTAAGCTACAACCAATAGGGCTGCAACAAACTCACTCTCCCATACTGTTTTTCACTTTTTTCTACCATTGAAAATTACTTGTAAGTTGTGATAAATGTTCTATTGATGATAAGCTATTGATTGGGTGGTTTACTTGTTAATTTTAGTGGCTAGAACTTGCTAATGTATAATTTTTTTTCTATATCCACAGGGTTGTTACAAAACTCTACCGATAACACTCTTTAACAACCCTTTTTTTCTATCAAAGTCTTCATTTAAACATTGGAAAATTATCTACTAATTGCAAGATTTATTTTCCAATATCATATACTTGATTTTGATGATTTAATTTTCATTTGTTATACCTTCTTCATTACTGATATATATTTCCTTACCGCTGCAATTTTGGGAGAACAAGGTTTCTTGCTGATTCCCCACTTGTCTTGAGGCTTATATCACCATATTTGGTTTTGTTTTGTTTTTTCCAACATTGTTTTGTAGGTACACAACCTTGGAAACCATTTACCAATTCCAAAGACTCTCTCCTCAAGCCTCAATTTAATCTTAGACCTTGATCTATAGGGGTGTTCTTATAGGTTCTTGCTTCCCCTTTGCAATCCCCCTAGGTTCACTTTGGAATCTTCCCTTGTGTTGGACTTGTCCTTCACTAAAATAAGGGGGACATATATTGAGGTGATAGTGATAGGCATGCCCAATCATGTCACACATTTGTTGCTTGGGTTGGGATTTCCCCAAACTACAAACTGTGAGATAACATGCCTCTTTTTTTTGGTGGCTTCCGCTTGCAGAGGCCTCAGTCATGGGAGCTTTGATTGCAGTCTTCTTACGTGGCAAAATACTCGAATTTGAAACAAATATATTCACCATTAATACATCAAACCATTGATTAAAAATACGACATTCTAAGTACTTCAGAGGGTAAAGAAGCTATGCGGGAAAGCATTTGACATTAGCTTATGCAATTAAGTGATTTATTGGGATTTCACGTAGAATCAGGGGGTTAATGACAAACTCATCAATAAAAAAATGTATCGACATATGAAGAGATACTTATGCCGACAATGGGAGGTGTGCCGTCATCTAAATAAGAGAGGAGAATGGGCGAGATGGTGAGAATATGGTTGAAATTTGGTTAGGTGTTTGAGGGAGGAAGCAAATTTGTGTATCGACATCAATGAAACTAATACTTCCGACACAGAGGGGAGATTCACCAAAATCGATCATACCAACTTATCCGATATGGAGAGGTCAGTGTTGGAGGCAATCGTATGAATATCATCAATATAGAAAGGTAGTGTCGAAGACGATGGAAAGAACTTCGTTGGTATGCAAACGATAGTACCGACGGAGTTAGTACTAAATTTGCTGATAAAGGGGAGGTAGTAATTGAGGAGTTTTTATAAACTTCTCCGATAAAGGGAAGGTAGTACCAGAGGAGTTCGGGTAAACTTCCTCGGTATAAAAATGATGGTACCAGTGAAGTTTGCACGAACACTGTTGATATATAACCTTCGAAGTTTGACTGCTGTTTGGTGGAAGATTGTATATGAGAGGATGGCAGGAACTTCACCAAAATAGCTTCGAAACTTAGAATTTCACTAAGTCTGACACTAGTGTGATGAGTTAGCTAGGGCTTGTTCACGTCAATTTGGGTTTAAATGGTTCTATGGAAATCCAAAATTCATTCCTGGGGTGCATCGACAGAGAAGGCATCGAGGAAAGGTTGGGATAGGTTAGGTTAATATTTCCCTCTGTCCAGGCAACCATAGTTTAGGTTCGTCAAGGGGCGGTAGAAATGATGCCAGGAAGACCACAATGCTCGACTTAAGGTGTTAGGGCACGGTCATGGTGGTAGTATTCCTTATTCGAGGGGCGAAGGTATTATGGCCGAATTCACAAAATGGTTAGGGTTTTCAATGGATAGGGTGTGAGGGGTTGAAGGAAGGTAGGGGAAGTTTGCACCAGTATACAAATGACGGTACCAATGAAGTTTGCATGAACACTACCGATATATAACCTTCAAAGTTTGACTGGTGTTCAGTGGAAGATTGTATAGGTGAGGATGGAGGGAACTTCACCACAATAACTTCGAAACTTAGAATTTCACTAAGTCTAAAAATAGTGTGATGAGTGGATTAGGGCTTGGTCATGTAAATCCGGGTTTAAATGGTTCTCTGGAAATCAAAAATTCATTCCTGGGGTGCATCGACAAAGAAGGCGTCAAGGAAAGGTTGGGACAGGTTAGGTTAAGATTTTCCCCGGTCTAGACAACCATAGTTTAGGTTCATTGAGGAGAGGTAGAAATGATGCCAGGCAGACCACAATGATCGAATTAATGTGTTAGGGCACAATCACGGTGGTAGTCTGACTTTTTCAAGGGGCGAAGGTCTTATGGACGAATTCACAAAATGGTTAGGGTTTTCAGTGTTTAGGGTGTGAGGGGTTGAAGGAAGGTAGGGGAAGTGGATTTTTTGGTACAATCACCTTCCAAACTTCCAACTAAGGGTCCAAGGGTCCAAACTTCCAACCACCGAGAGACATGTTGGACAAAAACCCATTATTGATAATCGTCCTGGGAGTGTTGATGGTGCCAAAATCACCCAAACAACCTGTAATCCCAAGTACCCTTGCAGGCTTTGTAAGGGTAGCCATCTTCTTAAGGAGTTCCCTGGACTATCCAAGGTTATAGAAGCATGGTCTACACACCCTCATCAACCCATGTCATCAGCCTCTGATCAACATGCTGATGACCTCCCGTCAACTAGTGAAGATACCATTGGGAAGAGGAAAAGTAGAGTCAGGTTCCCGTGTATGTTATGTAGAGGGAGTCATCAAACTCACCTTTTCCTTTGTATGGACGAAGCTTCAAAATTACTAGAATACATGATTGTTTCATAGCCTCAACTTCCAAATGATTATCACAAGCTTACTCTCGACCCACCTGTAGTTGATGGAATGACCAATACGGTACCTTTTTCGGTTAGTCCGATTGATCAGGTAGTCAATTTGATCACGTCTTTAGTTGAACTAGTTGAAAAAGTGGTCGATCGATCCCATCCTTGGTCAATCCCATTCTGCCGTTAGAGAGTGCAACCCAAGTGAACGATCTATTTCCACCCATCGACCCCATTCTCCCCTTGGAGAATGCAACTCAAGTGGTCGATATGATCTCATCATTGGTCGATCCTACTCTCCTACTAGAGATTAAGCCCGATTCTTCCCATGTCTTTCTCATTCATACAAAATCTACCATGCTAGGGGGTATTCCTCCTTCTTCCGTGGAACCCCCTCCAAGTAATGAGACCATCCTTTTTGATTAGGGTCCACTAACTGGACCTCGTCTTCCCTGTCACATTCTTTTCAATATTATAGTACAAGTTTGTGGTCGAGACGTTCCTCAGACGCTAATAGACAAAGGCGCGCCTGTTATCATTTTGTCCTCTATTGCTTGGAAAGATTTGGGTTATCCTCAGCTTGTTCTAGTTACCAAGACTTTGTTATCTTTTAAAATAAGAACCAATCACCCTTTAGGGATCCTTATTTAGTTTCCCATAACTTTGGGAGGGAAAACTGTCTTTATTGACTTCATGGTAGTCCAAGACCCCTTGGATTTCAATTTACTCCTTGGGCAAGATTATGTCTATGCCATAAAAGCTATCGTGTCCACTATTTTTCGTGTGATATATTTCTCTCATGATGGAAGAGTGGTGACTATTGATCAATTTTAATTTGTTGGCTCTGACTTGACCGTCAACCCAATGGCTGTTAGAAAAATAGGACTGTGGAGAAATAAAATAAAACAAATGCGGAAACAAAACACAAAAGATACACAATACAAGAGAGACGCAGATTTACGTGGTTCACCCAGTGTGGTCTACGTCCACTAGATAAATTTCTAGGTCCTTCCTTTATTATTATCCAACAAATGAAGGGATACAACCTACCACAAAACTCGCTGTAACTTCCTCTTCTTTCTCTCATAGTCTCCTCTCTCAGAATACAATATTTTCCATCAACCATAGCCGCAATACATTTCCCTCATAAAATAGGGTTGCCTTCTAGGGAAAAAAACCCTAACATAATCTCTATCGTTAGATCTGCGACCTTATAATGAATGGTCCAGATTTACAATGAAATTACAATATACATTT
>ML776735.1:769160-801196 GCA_009831015.1 Picea engelmannii
CCTAAACTTTCCATCTTCCGACATTGCTCCCACTCAAACGAGGAACCCTCTTTTCCTGTGAGTTACCTTTCTCTCTGATACCAGTTGTTAGAAAAACAGGACCGTGGAGCAATAAAATAAAACAAATGCGGAAACAAAACACAAAATATACACAATACAAGAGAGACATGGATTTTCGTGGTTCACCCAGTGTGGGCTATGTCCACTAGAGAAATTGCCAGGTCCTTCCCTTATTATTATCCAACAAATGAAGGGATACAACCTACAAGAAAACCCACTGTAACTTCCTTTTCTTTCTCTCACAGTCTCCTCTCTCAGAATACAATATTCTCCATCAACCATAGCTGCAATACATTTCCCTCATAAAAGAGGGTTTCCTTCTAGGGAAAAAAACCTCGACATAATCTCTACCGTTAGATCTGCGACCTTATAATGAATGGTCCAGATTTACAATGAAATTACAATATACATTTACAAGGAAATTTTTCCTTCAGGGGCCTGCTTGCTCCCAGACCCCCCAGCCGGGGGGATATCCCCCTCGGACCCCACAGAGGGGGTACCCCCCCTCTGCACTCCCCCGTGTGGAAGAGTGTACATACTTCTGGGGTGTAAATACTTCATGGGGTATAAACATGACTGGAAGTAAAAGACCTCTGAATCAGGAAGATAATCAGGCTCCACATCCAACAATGACCTCCCTAAATGGTTCGTATATACAAATGGTATCACCCCTGCCACAAGTCAATTATGTGGCGTTGTCTCTCATGCCTTTAGTTGTCGATGAAGATGAGATTCTCACTGTAAGCTCAATCTCTTCTGAATTAGATCCGGTAGTTGACATGGTGATCTCTTAGATAAGGCTTTTAGAGGCTGACCTCCTTTCTCCTGTCGCGATCCTTGACATGTGTTCCTTCCAGAGTGTGTTTCTTCCGTCAAGTGAAGTTCTCTTGGAAGCCATGACCGAGATTTTTCCCCTGACATGGTACTTCAAGCATCTTTTCATCCGCATGTTCCGTTGGATGAAATGACGCTTGGGCAACAATCCGTACAACCTCTGGACTCCATGTTGAAGTTAAGTTGCTATATTCTTAAGTTGGGGGCTAAGTACCAACCATCCCTGGATTAGGCATTGGGAAGTCGCAAGCATAGTTTTCCTCTGGTTCAAGCTTGTGTAAAAATGAAACCACCTACCTCAAGCATATTTTTCTCTGGTTCAAGCTTGTGTAAAAATGAAACTAGGTCCAAGCATAGTTTTGTTTAGTTTTAAGATTGTTTAAAAATAAGATCTATCCCAAGCATAGTTTTGTTTTGTTTTAAACTTGCGTAAAAATGAAAAAAATCTCGAGCTTAGTCTTTTTTCTTTCTCGTGCTCGTAAATACATGTGAATGTAACTGAGTAAAATTTTATCACTTTTTTGGACTCGTAAAGATTATACGAAAAAGGAACCCCTTGGAGTTCCCTTTAAGCTCTTTTTAGACTCCAAACATGAAAATATTGCCGAGCGATCTTGTTCTTTTCACGCTCGTTAAAGTATTTGAAGAAAACATCTTTTGAGCAGTAGTTTATCTCTTTTTCGGTCTCATCAGTCTACTTTACGAAAAAATACATTTTGGAGTTTCCTTTAAGTGTTTTTCAGACTCTCTAAACATGAAAAAACCTTGAGTTTTCTTTCCTTGGACTCGTAAAACAAACAATGAAAGGCCCATATGGGACCGAACCACTCCTTCCTAGGGTTTGTTAAACATACTCCGAGGGACTCATCCAAATGATGAGCTTACAATTCAAGCATGTGTTATCCTTCTCAAGCTTGTGTAAAAATAAAGAGGTACCATTGGCATCAGGCTGAAGTGGAAAGAAGGACAATCGTGGGAAAGAAAGTGTGCATAAACGAAAGTAATAGCAGGAGAAAGAAAAAGACGTGCGCATGCATGAAAGCGTGCACAAGGAAAGTGACAACTGGAGGAAGAACATCACACATGCATGGGAGGAATAGCTAACGCTGGTAGGGTTAGGGTTTTTTTAATGCTTTGTAAATGGATGAAGAGCCTGAAATGTATAAATATAGATACGTAGGTATCATGAAGGAGTTCAACCATTTTATGTAAAAGAATAGGGTATTAGCTCGGGGTGTTAGTATTGTTATCCCATATTTTACTGTAGTTACGCATGAGTGGATGCGTTATGAAATACTGTTATGTACCATTTTTGTAAGCTGTTGAGCTAGAACGAAGGAAAAAAAGGTAGATCTGAGGAATAGTTTGCAGGCTGTAGAGCCTGGTGTGATCTAGTTCGCCTCATATAGATCCTACCCATAAGAGGGGAATTGTAAGCACGTGGTGCCAGAAATGCAGAACTGCCATAATAAAAGAGCTAAGAACCAAATCTTTGTGGACGTAGCCCATGAGGGGGTGAACCACGATAATACATGTGTAATGTGATGAATGTATGCATCTCTTTACTTTCTTTCAACAAGTTATTGTTATGCTTAATAAATGAGTTCATACATTGTTATGGAACACGAATATGCTGCTTGGGAAGTAATATGTGTAATGGGAATGTGCACCTACGAGGAATAGGTATATTACCCTCATAGTTCATAGTGCATGGCTCTGGTTAATAAACTCCTATCACATACTCAATCCTAGGCTGTAAACACTTGAGTCTTACAACCACCCATTTAAAGCTATCTCGGGTGAGATTGCGCAGTGTATTATGTGTACTGTGTTGCCTTCTGGGTTACCAGAAGGGCCGATAGTTTTAGAGACTTTGTTGGAAACCCGAATGACATGAACCCCGAGTCAATCACTCAGAGAGAAGAAGAGAGCAGTTTAAACCAACAAATGGTTCCGTTGCCATGTTCATAGGAACAAGAGAGGACTGAGTAGGCGAGATAGAGTGAACGATAAATGAATGAACGAAACAAAATAACAATGAGCCATTACAAGGGAATGTTGAGACTACGTAACCCCACGAAAGTAGAAATCAAAGGCTGGTTGAGAACCAAAGAGCTAGAGTTTGCCCAGAAAGACAATAAAAACCCTAGCATCACACCTTGTAAATATTTGGATAAATATGTGTTTACAGATTTACACGAAGTGTTTTTCTGTGATTTTCACCACCTACTGCAGGAGTGGATACTAAGGTTGAAAGATAACAACACGATGATCCAGATCCGACAACTAGATTGGACCCCAGTACATTTTGAGAAGTTACAACAGTTGAACAAAATATTCACCCGCACAGTCGACTTTTGGCTTGACAGTATTGTGGTAGGCTTCATCATAGAGTTTGCAGTCGACACAACGAAGTCATATAGCGAAACAGAGCAATAATTTCTATGCAGACCTTGAGGAAGGTACATTCAATCACTGTATACTTCTATTAAAATATTGCTATATAACAAAGGTGTAATGACAATGGAATCAGACAACTAGACTTCCCTGTGTGCATTGGGGAAGGGGGAAAGAACTGACAAAGAGAGGATAAATTGAAGAAGGCCAGGATAAAGGAAAGAAGGAGGAACTCTTGGACCTGATCTTGATGGATGACAACCAACTTTAGTGAATCCTGGCGTCATCAGGAACGACGCGTAGCGGAGTACCCTACCAATATAAGGTGAATACCAAGAAGAGATCTGTAGCTGCGAGGGAGGGTTTGGAAAGTGACGAGGAAGAGTTAGATGATCTCTGGGATGTGGAGAAGATTGAGGAAATCCTGCACACAACTTATGATAGGAAAAAAAGAGGCTCGAGAACGAGAGGAGAAGGCAACCATCCTATCCATATTAATGCCAGTGTGGAACCCATAAACCCATGTGTGACTAATACACCAAAGAGAACACCATCGTTTAGACAACCGAAGTTTGGAGAAATTTCGACAAGAAGAAGTACATCTACCATAGGAGAAACAACTGGAGGATCCAGTTTAGGCAGTATTAGTCAAGTATCTACACCACGTGACGGAGGGAGCTGTTCAATATTTCGAATGGTGGGACATGATCCCACTATCAGATTACCAGAATTTCGAGGAGAAGCAATAGAAGATCCTGAGAAGCACTTGTTCATTTGCGGAAAGATATGGGAGGCAAAATAGATCACTGATGAAGACACCAAACTTGCGTAGTTAGCGATCACCCTAAGAGACCGCGCACTAGATTGGTACATGAGTCTAGACACAAACAATGCCCCTGGGACAACGAGGATACTGATAGACTTTAAGAAGCTATTTATTAATGAGTTCTAGAAGCCAACCTCAGAGGATAATTACATGAACGAGATGATTGAGATAAGACAAAAACCAAGAGATTCTGTATGGGAGATTGATTAGAGATTCAAGCGACTGAAGGGAAAACTAAAATACCTCATGATCGAGATGCAACACCAACACTTGTTTGTCAACTCACTACTCCCACATCTAAAATATCCCTTCAACAACAGAAGTTTTAGACGCAGGCAGAGGCTCTGCAGGAAGCCTTGCAACTGGAAGAGAACCAATACCAGCAGACGAACCCAGCTATTGAGGAATTGAAGGAGGATTTGAAGAATCTAACATTTCAGTTGAACCAAAATAAGAACAAGGACAAACGAGAAGCCATTTGGTGCACCACATGCAGAATGGAAGGACACCACAAAAACAAATTCCCAACATTTGCACAGTATATGGAAAGAGGTATGCCAAACCCACTACCACAGGGATGATTATGGTGCGAAATATGCAAGAAACCAGGTCACGACCCTTATCACTGCACGATGATGCATAAATACTAGACAATTCCAAAGAATTCATATTGCACCTTTTCTAAGTCAGTGGGACACGACGACAAATACTGCAGAACTATGGAGCTGATGTAGGAAAGAACATTAGATGCATATAGAGTACAGGCCAAAATGATGATTGGGAAAGCAACACCCTAGTTCAACCAAGCCCCAACCCCATACAACACTGCACAAAAATAGTATAATACTGCGCAACAACCCTACAACAACGTGCAACCACAGTACAACCCGACACAGCCCCAATACAATACCACACAATATAATTAGACACCACAATATAATGCGCCAAGAGGTGATCACACAATCTACAGAGGAGGAGAATGGTCTAGAGGAGGTTTCGGACATGGCAGAGGCCCAGTCACATGTCACAATTGTCAGCAACCAGGACATTATGCACGAGAATGTCCACTGCCGCCGACAACTTGTATGTATTTTTGTGCATCAGATCACGAGACAGAGGAATGCCTGACACTATTAGTAAAGATCTAGGAAAAGAGGAACCAAAACAATCAAAATGTTTAATGTATTTCAGCTGAAGTAAGGGACGACGAGAGAAACATCAACATAGTCACTCATGGAGGAACGAAAACAAGAAATGTCACAGTTCAACAAGAACCAACACATGACCAATGGATAAAGAAGAACACCGAACCAAGGAAGTAGTTTGACACACCCAAAGAAAAGGAGACTTTTAAGGAAGCCAAACAAGAATTTCAGAAGGTGGACGAAACGTCGACTTCAACTTCGCAACCAGTCAAGGAAGCCCTAGAATACAAAATGTCGCCATCATTGGATCATACCAACGGAATGCAACCCAAGGGACAAGTAAGTACTATCTAAGAATTTTTGCAATCATGCGTAAAACTATTAAGTGACCCCTCATCTGTGAAAATGTTGCAAAACCTACTAGATAAATGTAGCAACGAGACGAAAGAAAAGCTCCAACCAAAAACCGTTAATCATCTACACACCCGAAGAAGAACAAGTAGGGAATTTAGACTAAATGCTAACATTGGGGATTTCAATATGGGAGACATTATACTAGACCTAGGATCCGAAGTGAATGTGATACCCAAGAAGACCTCACAATGTATGGGAGGGCCAACATTGGGATACTCAAATGTCCAATTAAAACTAGCAAACCAACATAGAGTCCTACCAATAGGTAGGCTGAAAGGAGTAACAATAGATCTTGATGGGGTGCGCACTAAAGCAGACTTTGAAGTCATCAAAATAGTAAATGGCACAACACCGTACCCGACACTACTCAGTCTGGATTGGGCGTTTGAAAATCATGCCATAATTAACGTAAAACCAAGAAAAATGACATTTGAATCCAGAGATTACAGGGTCATAACACCACTCGACCCATCAAAAAGGGAGAGGTTCGTAGAACCTACTTGCCTGGACTTAGAGGAGATCGACTAGTTGTACAGAACAACTGTGCACGATAAAGATTACATAAAACCAACTGCATATGGGGTACTTAGTTGGTGGAGCATTACTTCATGCGCAACAGATTCAGACACCGGGTTAGAAAACTGGCAGTAGAGACTACACAAAGTATCCATGAGAAGATGTGAAAGAATAGACCGCGCAGTACGGTGGATAGGCATAGAAATCAGAGAACCACCAAGTTTCCACGGACTAAATGATTTTTAAACATTCTTGACACAATATGAAGATGAAGTATTAGAGAACCATAGGCTTCGAGCATTGGATTTATCACTCAAATCCACACCCGCAAGATGGTGGGGTGCACACAAGGAGACTATCACAGACTGGTATCAATGTGAGCGATTACTGTGCATAAGGTTCAACACAGAATGGAAAAACAAAAAACAACAGAAGTACGATGGACACAGAGCACCATCAGAGCACTTGGAGGCGTGTAGAACGCTATGGAAAATGACACCACCTGAGAATGGCCTAATCACTTCATACATACTTTAGAGGGAATACCAGCGAACTGGTACACAGACCAGGAATTGCGCAAAGGAACTACAACATGGTGAATATTGCAGTAGAACTTTGCAGTCACTTTCTCATTCGAACATGAGAACCCCAACATAGATGCAACCCTTAAACAAATAAGAGGAGTAATATTCATCAAAGAACCAGAAATAGAAACCATCACAAAAGAACAACAACAGAATAAGAAAACAATCAAGGAACTACTGTCATGTTACCATGTACAGGAGGAAGCACCAGACGAAGATGGCCCATGCGATATTCAGATTGAAGAAGTAGAAGGTGAAAGAGATGTGGATGGACCACCCATAGAATCCGAAGAGATTTCCACGCCAATCAAGGTAAAGAAAGTTAACATCAGAACAACTAAACATCTCAAAATGGCCAGCATTGGAGATTACTGGGATGAGCCAAAAGTAGAAATCATCACATAGTTGTTGCGTGAATACAACGACTTGTTTCCTACTACATTTACAGAGATGAAGGGTATAACAAGAGAACAGGGAGAGATGAAGATACCACTCAGAATTGAAGCAAGACCGATTAGACAAAGACCATATAGACTGAACCCCATATATAAACATAAATGTAAAGAGGAGATTGACCGGATTCTCAAAGCCGACATAATCGAACCAGTCGAGGAATCATAATGGATAAGCCCGATGGTAGTACATGACAAGAAACAAGGAAGAGGGATTATGATATGCGTCGACTTGCGGAAGTTGAACGATGCAATGCTACACGACCCATTCCCTACACCGTTCATAGATGAAGTGTTAGAGAATGTGGGGGAACATGAAGCTTACTCATTCACTGATGGATTCTCATGCTACCATCAGATTAAGATAGCACATGAGGATAGACACAAGACCACGTTCGTGATGGAATGGGGATCTTATCAGTACACATTCATGCCATTTGGACTAAAGAATGCACCCACCATATTCTCCAGAGTGGTCATTGCAACATTTAAATAATTCATCCATCAGTTTCTCAAAGTATACCTGGATGATTAAACAATTTATAGTCTGTTGAAACACCATGTGGAAGTGTTACGAATAATGTTGGAATGATGCAGATAGTGCTAGATATCACTGAATATCAAGAAATGCATATTTGGGACACCGTTTGGGATACTATTGGGCCACATAGTATGCAAACAAGGCTTACTAGTGGATGCGGAAAAGATCACATTCATTGTGAACTTACCAGCACCAAAAATAGTTCGCCAGTTAAGAGCAACGTTAGGAAACATCAGATACTACATGAAATTCATCAAAGGATATGTGCAGATCGCATAACCAATGGAAAAAATGCTAAGGAAAGATACAAAATATCAATGGAATGACGCATGTCAACATGGTCTGGACACTTTGAAGGAAAAGTTCCAGACGATCACCGAGGAGATCGAGGCAACTCAAAAAGATTAGGTAACTCAGGACGAGTCACATGTCAGTGTTGGGGGCCTGTTGGCACTAGGCCGAAGTGGAAAGAAGGACGATCGTGGGAAATAAAGCATGCAGAAATGGAAGTAACAACTGGAGAAAGAACAACATGCGCGCATGCAAGAAAGCGCACACAAGGAAAAAAATAGCTGGATGAAGAACAACACGCGTGTATGGGAGGAAGACCTAACGTTGGTAGGGTTAGGGTTTTTGTAGTGCTTTGTAAACAGCCGAAGAGCTCAAAATTTATAAATATAGATACGTAGGTATCATGAAGGAGTTCAACCATTTTGTGTAAAAGAATAGGGTATTAGCTCGGGGTGTTAGTATTGGTATCCCATCTTTTACTGTAGTTACGCATGAGCGGATGCGTTATGCAATACTATTATGTACCATTTTTGTAAGCTGTTGAGCTAGAACAAAGGAAAAAAAGGTAGATCTGAGGATTAGTTCGCATGCTATAGAGCCGGGTGCGATCTAGTTTTCCTGATATAGATCCTACCCATAAGAGGTGAATTGTAAGCGCGCGACGTCGGAAATGCAGAACTGCCATAATAAAAGAGCCAAGAGACAAATCTTTGTGGACGTATCCTAGGAGGGGGTGAACCATGGTAATAACTGTGTAATGTGATGAATGTATGCATCTATTTACTTTCTTTCAATAAGTTATTGTTATGCTTAATAAATGAGTTCATACATTGTTATGGAACACAAATATGCTGCTTGGGAAGCAATTTGTGTAATGGGAATGTGCACCTGCGAGGAATAGGTAGATTACCCTCATAGTTTGTAGTACATGGATATGGTTAATAAACCCCTATCACATACTCAATCCTAGGCTGTAAACACCTGAGTCTTATAGCCACCCATTGAAAGCTATCTCGGGTGAGCCTGCACAATGCATTCTGTGTACTGTGTTTCCTTCTGGGTTACCAGAAGGGCCGATAGTTTTAGAGGTTTTGTTGGAAACCCGAATGACATGAACCCTGGGTCAATAACTCAGAGAGAAGAAGAGAGCAGTTTAAACCAACATGCACTCTCCAAAAATGGTGGGGGGGGAATTGGAAAAGAAATGTATCTAAACCTGTTTTATATGGAAGAGTCTCTTTTGAACATGACACCCTTTCACTTGCTTTGTGTCTAGGATGTAAAATCTGCTTGTCTCTTGATCATTCTCCTTTATAAGATTACAAATTGGTTTGTGATTGCTGTTGTTGAGTTAGTGTTTCCAAGACAGTTGTTGTGTCGTCAATATGTTCAAAGAGAAGTTCAACCCAGAAAGCCTTCTATTGTGTCAGCCATTTATGTATTCCTTAAGCATTCTATTACGTCGGCCATCCCTGAGTCAGTCCTGAATCACTTGTTACTCTGATCTACTTCAAATATTGTTACCTGTTTCATGTCATTGATGGGGGATACATTAAGGTCCTCCTGTGAAAAATCTTTTCCTGTCAACTTCAACTCATTATCCAGGAATTAGACTTAGAAACTAATTGGTACCTTGGAACTTGCATGCCTCAATGGAAGGTTTCCTTGCTTTCAACAATGGGTTTTCATTATTGACCCCTGATCGAGAGATTCCACCGAGTGTTCAACTTTAGCTCATAAATTCACACCCATTGGATTGTACTAGTGTACCTTGGGAGTCTTTGACATTAATGGTTATTTCCCTCGCACTTGTTAATGATATTCACTAATGAACAATAATCAAGTGGTTTCTACCATGTTCGACTTCAACACATGTATTCACATGGTTAGAATCATACTATTGAGTGATGGAGAAGAAGACCCTGTATTGTTTCTGACAGATTCAGGTTGCGTTGGGGTATATTCAAATTGTACTGTTGCATAGATCCACAGTGTATGTCTCGTGTCTATGTTCAAATTTGAGTCTTTAACACATAGATCCACAATGTATTTTTGGTGGCTATGTTCAACTTTGAGTCATAATGGCATGGATCCACAATGTATGTTTGGTGGCCATGACCTGTGTTACTTGAAATGGATCTTTTCATGTCAACATTTATGCTGAGTCATTTCAATTATGAGTATGGGAATTCCTACCTCAATGATGATAGATTATTATACTGTATTTCCTTGTTTGTTGGCAGGTTTTTGACCGACGTGTTCTTTGTTCCCTACACACACTCGACAAAGTATTTAAATTATCACTTTGTTCTAACTTCATACTTTGGGGAGCTCTCTGTTACACATTATTTTCATCACCCCTATGACCGTTAATGATGTAAACCTATCCTTTGTCTTTAGTAGGATCAATTGCCTTAATCCCTGAAGAAGAATGAAGACACATTTCCCCAGAAAGATGAAAGTTATCTTTTCCTTTGTAAAAAACTTATAAAAAGGGAGAATCACACCTTACTTAGTGTTAAGGGTGCGATGATATAGGATCTTCGTAGGTTGCACCACAGTGGCCTACGATGTCGTTAAAGTTTGCACAGTGTTAAGGGTGCGACAATTTTCGTACGAAGGAAAAAGAGGAATTTCTCGAAAGTTATAGAATAGAAGCTTCGAGGGTGAGGTGGCCTTTGATCAGTTTGGATCCGAGTCGCATCCCTGATCTCATGGGATCATCCTAACTTCTTCACCCTATCCTTTTCAGCTTATAAAAGGAGAAGAGTTCTCATGGGAAAAACGGGTTGGCTAGTGCTTAGTTGGAAAGTTCTTGAGTTTTGTAGCTTGGATTTTTTGGAGCTTGTATGTTGGATTTGAGCTTTGCTTTGCCAAGATAGATTGTTGATCTCAGAATCCATGGAGAAAAAGTGTGTGGGAAGTGAGGAACTGTTGGAAGGAACCTGAAAACATCAAGGAATATGGTTGTATCTTCCACATTCTTTAATACAGTGATATATTTCTTTCCCATAAAATTGGTCTTATTTTATTGTATGACTTCTTGATCACATACATAGGTTTTTTTGAGTATACATTGTTTCTTTCACTTCATTAGATTGTGTATTTTTACAGTTTCATCATCCCATAAGCATTGGAATCAAGAAAGGATGACACTAGTGAGGAAAAACGACATTTAAAAGGTATTCCATTTATCTCTTGTTAGTTAGTATGCTTGATAATTAAAACTTAGGGAAAGTTTAATATTATGTGTGGACCTTCTTGAGGCGATTTCGGGCTAAGATACCCTGCCCTTGTGCATGGATCGGACTGTCGACTGCTTCCCCATGCATCATTTTTGTAATTGGTAACCTTAGTATCCTGTCTCTTTAGGGTCTTTACACAAGGTGACTGTGGAGGGCCAAGTCTTCACGATACCTGGAATCAACGTTGGCCAGACTTACTTGGGATCCTTGGAGGGTATACCCACGTTTATGTGTGGGAGCTTGCACCAGGGTGTAAGTCAGTTAAGCAGGTCATCAATGTAACCTTTCCAAATTCTCTACCTCATCCCCTTACATTGTTCTCGTGACATTGGATTTCATCACCAACTAGTGCGTTCATTGTGAGAAGGTTTTTCTTGTTTGCTTACTTGCTAGATTTTTAGCGTGTGTTGTTTGTTTTCCCTAGAAAACTCTAGGTTGGATCTTTATTTCATGGCGTCAGTTCCCAGAATGACCAATGAAGGAACCCCTTTTCTAGGGGAACCTTTTTTTTTTCCTTCTTACGAAAATGTTGGTCCTCCTCACATCGCTACTTTGAGCCTTCCAGGTCTCACAATTGGATTACCAGTATGGTTTTTTTCCACTCAGGTAATCCCGAATGCAGCTAGTGATTCGGTTGTAAGCACTTTCCCCAAAGAAAATCAACCTCATGTTGATCCTTCACCGTCTTCACCATTAAGATATCCTTCACCTTCTCCACTTGCAAGGTCTTCTTTCATTTCATCTTCTTCGCCGAGTGAAATCTCTGCAACTATTAACTTGGTGGATAAGATGAAGAAGGAAAATAATATTAAGAAGAAGAAAAATAAGCAAGGGTCCAAACTTCCAACCATTGCCAGACATGTTGGACAACAACCTGTTACTGATAATCATCCTGGGAGTGTTGTTGGTGCCAAGATATCCCAAACAATCCATAATCCAAACTACCCTTGCAGGCTTTGTAAGGGTAGCCATATTCTTAAGGAGTGCCCTGGACTATACAAGGTTGTAGAATCATGGTCTACACACCCTCATCAACCCATGTCATCATCCTCTTATCAGCATGTTGATGACCTCCCGTCAACTAGTCAAGATATCGTTGGGAAGAGGAAAAGTAGAGTCAAGTTCCCATGATTGTTATGTAGAGGGAGTCATCAAACTCACCTTTCCCCTTGTATAGAAGAAGTCTCAAAATTACTGGAGGACATGACTGTTTCCCAAACTCAACTTCCAATTGCTTATTGCAAGCTTACTCTTGAACCACCTATAGTTGATGGAATTATCAATCGGGTACCTTCATCAGTTAGTCCGATTGATTAGGTAGTCAATTTGATCATGTCCTTAGTTCAACCAGTTGAAAAAGTGGTCAATCCGATCTCATTATCCCGTTAGAGAGTGGAACCCAAGAGGCTGATCCGTTTCCACCCGTCAACCCCATTCTACCCTTGGAGAATGAAACTCAAGTGGTCGATCTGATCTCATCATCGGTCGATCCTACTTGCCCACTAGAGATTAAACCCGATTCTACCCATGTTTTTCTCATTGATACAAAATCTACCATGCTTGGGGGTATTCCTCCTTCCATGGAACCCCCTCCAAGTAATGAGGCCATACTTTTTGATTAGGGTCCGCCAACTGGACCTCATCTTCCCTCTCACATTCCTTTCAATATTAAAATACAATTTTTTGGTCAGGATGTTCCTCAAACACTGATAGACGAAGGCACGTCTGTTAGTATTTTGTCCTCTATTTCTTGGAAAGCTTTGGGTTATCCTCGTCTTGTTCCAGTTACCCAAACTATGTTAGATTTTAACAGAAGAATCGTTCACCCTTTAGGGATCCTTTCTCAGTTTACCATAACTTTGACAGGGAAAACTATCTTTATTGACGTCATGGTAGTCCAAGACCCCTTGGATTTCGATTTACTCCTTGGGCGAGATTATGTCTATGCCATGAAAGCTATCATGTCCACTCTTTTTCGTGTGATATATTTCCCTCATGATGGAAGAGTGGTGACTATTGATCAATTTTCGTTTTTTGGACCTGACTTGACCGTCAACCCACTGACCTCCCTAAATGGTTTGTATATGCAGACGATATCATCCCTGCCACAGGTCAATTATGTGGTGTTGTCTCCCATGCCTTCAGCTGTATATGAAGATGAGACTCTCATTGTAAGCTCAGTCTCTTCTAAGTTAGATCCGGTAGTTGACATGGTGATCTCTTCTATAGGGCTTTTAGAGCCTGACCTCCTTACCCTTGTCACGACCCTCGACATGTTCTCTTTCCAGAGTGTGTTTCTTTCATCAAGTGAAGTTCTCTTGGAATCCATGATCGAGTTTTTTCCCTTGACATGGTACTTCAAGATTCTTTTCATCTGCCTGTGCCATTGGAAGAAACGACGCTTGGGGGGGAAATTCTTATAGCCTCTAGAATCCATGCTAAAGTTAAGCTGCTAGATTCTTAAGCTGGGGGATAAGTACCAACCATCCCTAGATGATGCGTTGGGAATTCTCAAGCATAGTTTTCCTCTGGTTCAAGCTTGTGTAAAAATGAAACCACCTACCTCAAGCATAGTTTCCTCTGGTTCAAGCTTGTGTAAAAATGAAACCAGGTCCAAGCATAGTTTTGTTTAGTTTTAAGCTTGTGTAGAAATAAAATCTATCCCAAGCATAATTTTGTTTTGTTTTAAGCTTGTGTAAAAATGAAAACAATCTGGAGCTTAGTCTTTGTTCTTTCTCGTGATCGTAAATACATGAGAATGTAACCAAGTAAACTTTTATCACTTTTTCAGAATCATAAAGGTTATACGAAAAATGAATCCCCTGGAGTTCCCTTTAAGCTCTTTTCAAACTCTCTAAACATGAAAATATTTCCGAGCGATCTTGTTCTTTTCACGCTTGTTAAAGTATTTGAAGAAAATGTCCGTTGAGTGGTAGTTTATATCTTTTTCGGTCTCCTCAGTCTACTTTACGAAAAATGACATTTTTGAGTTTCCTTTAGTGTTTTTCAGACTCTCTAAACATGAAAACCCCTAAATTTTCTTTCCTTGGACTCGTAAAACAAACATCGAAAGGCCCATATGGGACTGAACCACTCCTTCCTAGGGTTCGTTAAACATACTCCGAGGGACTCATCTGAAGGATGAGCTTATAGTTCAAGAATATGTTATCCTCCTCAAGCTTGTGTAAAAATAAAGAGGTATTCACCAGAAATGGTGGGGGAAAAATTGAGAAATAAATATATCTAAACCTGAATTCTATGGAAGAGTCGCTTTTGAACATGACACCCTTTCACTCGCTTTGTGTCTAGGTTGGAAAATCTGCTTGTCTCTTGATCATAATCCTTTATAAGATTACAAATTGGTTTGTGATCCCTGTTGTTGAGTCAGTGTTTCCAAGACAATTGTCGTGTCATCAATATGTTCAAAGAGAAGTTCAACCTGGAAAGCCTTCTATTGCGTCGACCATTTCTGCAGTCCTTAAGCCTTCTATTGCATCGACCATCCCCGAGTCAGTCCTAAATTACTTGTTACTCTGATATACTTCAAATATTTTTACTCGTTTCATGTCATTGATGGGGGATACATTAAGGCCTTCCTGCGACAAATCTTTTCCTATCAACTTCAACTCATTATCCAAGAATTAGAATTAGAAACTAATTGGTACCTTGGAAGTTGCATGCCTCAATGGCAGGTTTCCTCACTTTTGATAGTGGGTTTTCATTATTGACCTTTGATCGAGAGATTTCATTGAGTGTTCGACTTTAACTCATAAATTCACACCCGTTGGATTGTACTAGTGTAACTTGGGAGTATTGACATTGATTGTGATTTCCCTCTCACTTGTTAACAATATTCTCTAATGACCGGTAATCAAGTCATTTCTACCATGTTCGACTTCAACACATGTATTCACATGGTTAGATTCGTACTATAGAGTGATGGAGAAGAATACCCTGGATTTTTTCTGACAGATTCATGTTGCGTTGGAGTATATTAAGATTTCACTATTGCATAGATTCACAGTGTATGTCTCGTGGCTATGTTCAAATTTGAGTCTTTAACACATAGATCCACAATGTATTTTTGGTGGCTATTTTTAGATTTGAGTCATAATGGCATGTATGTTTGGTGGCCATGATCTGTATTACTTGACATGGATCTTTTCACGTCGACATTTGTTCTTTGATTCATTTGTATTATGAATATGGTAATTCCTACCTCAGTGATGATATATTATTGTACTGTATTTCCTTGTTTGTTGGCAGATTTCCGACCGACCTATTCCTTGTTCCATACACACACTCGACAAAGTATTTCAACTATCACTTTGTTCTAACTTCATACTTTGGGGGGATCTCTGTTACACATTATTTTCATCACCCCTATGACCGTTAATGATGTAAACCTATCCTTTGTCTTTATAAGGATCAATTACCTTAATCCCTGAAGACGAATGAAGACACATTTTCTCAGAAAGATGAAAGTTATCTTTGCCTTTGTAAACACCTTATAAAAAGGGATCGTCGCACCTTGCTTAGTGTTAAGGGTGTGACGATATAGGATCGTCACATGTTGCACCATAGTGGCTTGCGACGTCGTCACACTTTGATCAGTGTTAAGGGTGCAATGATTTTCGTACGAAGGAAAAAGAGGAATTTCTCGAAAGTTCTAGAATAGAAACTTCGAGGGTGAGGTGGCCTCTGATCGGTTTGGATCTGAGTCACATCCCTAATATCATGGGATCATCCTAACCTCATCACCCTATCCTTTTCATCTTATAAAAGGAGAAGCGTTCTCACGGGAAAAGCTGGTTGGCTAGTGCTTAGTTGGAAAGTTCTTGAGTTTTGTAGCTTGCAGTTTTTGTAGCTTGTATGTTGGCTTTGATATTTGCTTTGCCAAGATAGATTGTTGATCTCAGAATCTGTGGAGAAGAAGTGTGTGGGAAGCAAGGAACTGTTGGAAGGAACCTGACAACATCAAGGCATCTAGTTGTATATTTCTTCCACATTATTTAATACAGTGATATATTTCTTTCCCATAAAATTGGTCTTATTTTATTGTATGACTCTTTGATCACATACATAGGTTTTGTTGAGTATACATTGTTGCTTTCACTTTTCTGACTTGTGTCTTTTTATAGGTTCAACATCCCATGAGCCTTGGAACGAAGTGAGGATGACACTAGCGAGGACAAATGACATTTAAAAGGTATGTCATTTATCTCTTTTTAGTTAGTATGCTTGATAATTAAAACTTAGGGACAGTTTTATATTTTGTCTTGTTTTGTTCTAGTTTAGGGGTGAAATTGGGGAGATTAGTTTGTGTCCGCACTTATCGATTTGTTTGATAACAAGAGCCAATGTGAATTCTTCATTGTTGTACTAATTATTCTTCCTTATTCATATTATTTGAGGTTCTTATTTGTAACTGTTGTTGTTTTGTTGTGATTCTCTTGGAGTAACTTTCATTCTACAATCTCTGGCCTTGTGTCCAAAGTTGTTGCACCTGCAGCATTTCACTTCAATACTTAAGAATTCAAAAATGTTATAATTTCTACTCCGTGTTTCACTAGGCCTTCTTGAATAACCATTTTTTGCATAACTTTCATGGTTGTTTATGTTCCTCATATTTTCTCTGCAATTTACAGCCTTATGTCCAAAATTGTTACATGAATAACATAGTTCAAGGAAGATAGTTTGATACCTATGATTTGAAGATATTCTAAATAGAGTTACTCTTATGAATCCTTCTTCTTCTTGAGGCCTTTTTGTTTCTAATTGTTGTTGATTATGAAATCTAAATCTTCTGGGAGGTGGAGTATCTCTGTGATCTTCCTTATGAAACTTCTTGTCTTCTTCCTTTTCATTAGATCCTCTGAATGTTTCTGCATAGCTTCTTGGTTTTGTTTCTTGATCTGTTGTTTTGGAGTTTGAGCCTTTTTTTATATGGTTGTATCCTAGTTTGGACTTGTCATAATGTGGCCTTTGACTGCTAATAATCTCATTCAAAACTTTAGAGCTATTTTGCATGGTTTTCTTTTGAAGGTATTTTCTCAATGAGACAATCTCTGCTTCCAAACTTACAATTATCTTGTCTCTTTATTCTAATTTTTCTCCATGTGATTATTCAATTATATTATCTTCTTCTACTTGGATTTTTAATTTGGTGATCATCTGTTCTAGTTCTTCGGAGATGAAATTATGAATTCCCTCTTTTATTTTTAGTTCTGTCTAAAGTGACTTGTTTTTCTTCTTTTCCCTTTTTATAACTTCTATGACACTCAACAATTCTTCTATGTAATCAACTTCTTCCTCTTCATATTCTTCTTCAGAGCCTTCTTTATTAGAGTCTTCTTCATCAGAGTCTTCTACTACCATGAATAATACCCTTTCTCTATCACTATCATTGACATCATCTTCGTCTGATGAGGAACTATCTTTTTTGGTGCAAATGATTTTATTGAAAAAATTCTTTTTGTTTCTTTCTAGGGTCATCTTCTTCATTTATTTTGTTTTTATTATGGGGACATTTATTAGAAAAATGACCAAAAACATCACAATTAAAACAAATTGATGGAAGCTTACCTTTAGATTTGTTGATTCCATTTTTCAGCGTTATGACGAAGTTGGCTACTTCTTCATCGTCTTCTGAGACATCACTGTTGCATCTACTATCTGACTTTGTGTTTTTATTTTTATTTTGCTTTGTCTTCTTAGATGCCTCAAATGTTTCTTCCTTTGTAACCAGATTATCTTTATCTTTCCCCATCTCATAAGCTGTGAGTGTCCCATGAAACTCATTCATGGTCATTGTAGCTAGGTCCACTCTCTCTTCTTCTTTGAATCAAATCTCATTAGTAGGGATCTCAATACCTTTTTGACAATAACCGATTCATTTATATCATCTCCCAGACCTTTAATATTGTTTACTACTTCATCAACTTGTATAAATTAGGTTGTTATGTCTTCATCTTCATTCATCTTGAATTGTTCGAACTCTGAACTGAAAATTTGGAGTCTAGCTTCCTTGAATTTCTCATCTCCTCTGTATATGTTCTTCAGTTTGTCCCAGATTTATTTTTCGGAATCACAATGCATAACCTTGGTGTATATTGGTTTAGTCTGACCATTCAAGAGTGCACTTGTGGCTCTTGAATTATTTTATTCAAGTTTCTTTCCATCTTTATATGTTGGAGGAGTGGTTGGTGCTTTGTATCCATCTACTACTGGTCGCTAAACATCAAATCCTTGTGTATGTATGTGTGTCTTCATTCTTCTTCTCCAGAAGGCATAATATTCCCCATCAAACTGTGGTATCCCAATCTTAGAGTAATCCATGATATCCTTCCAGTGGTTAAATTGTCTTTTGAAGGACCCACTCTGATACCAATTGTTGGATTACTGAGAGGGGGGGGGGGTGAATCAACAATAGTGTTTTTTAATCATTTTTAACCACAATATATATAATTTTTGTTAACTTGATGACCGATTTACCAATATCATTGAATAAGTGCAGAATAAATAAACCATGAACAATGAACAATCATACACATACACAGTACACCAATATTTTTACATGGAAACCCAATGCGAGAGAATACCACGTAATGTTTTTTCTTATATGTCTTTAAGAATTACATTTGATTGGAAGCACAAACTTCCTTTGTTCTCCAACTCCAACTGAAAGGAGGCTCCAACCCCTAAAATTTTTAGGCTACAAACTAAGGGAAGCTCCAACTTCTCAATTCTCTGGCTCCAACCAGAATGAGGCTACAACCCCCTATGTTCTCTGGCTACAATCGGAAAGTGGCTAAAACCACCTATCCTTGCCCCATCCAACCGCCCTGAAATATAAATGTCAAATGTAGATAGCCTGTCACTATCCCTGAATAACCTATATCAATGTCACAACTGCCAATGAAAACTTGTCACAATCTATACCAATTTTCTTCAAATATTTTCTACAAATCCATGACCTGTTTATTATATAACACACATATATCTTCAACTCTCTTTATCACAACTCGAGAATGTACACGGTTATCTTATATGAAACTCATATACTACTACAAAACTCTCCTAGTTTCATTGTCATTGTCTTTGTTTCTGTCAAGTTGTTACTGTAAAACATGATACTGAGAACCTGTCACTATAATCTATCAACTAAGAATATATAATGTCATAGAAAATCATATCAATGACTCAAGTATGTCTAGCACAAACCATGTACTAGGATCACAAGTATGTCTCACTGATCATGTGTCATATAGGAAACCCTCACATCAACCATACATCAAACTCTCACTATTATACAATCACAACCTGTACTGATAGAAATATGTCGGCCATAAACCATTAAACATGCTCCAAATAACACAAGATATGTCTTAACAAGATGTCCAATGAAATGTCCCAACAACCAACAACCAATGTAGCAACAATGTATTTATGTAGATATGTATATACATAATATACGTTACAACTAATAGTCCCTCAAGGGAAAAATCTCAATCTCCCATGGCCATACCAAAGAATTACTTTAGATAAGCATATAACATACATTTTGTTATTGTAAATTACTCTGTTGTATCTTCTCATTGTTAGAACTTCCTATAGCCTCTTCTCATCTTTGCAACTTGTTACTGATGATGGATTTGATCTTCCTTTTCTTCAGCTTTGACAACATATCCGCGCTCTATCTTCATTAAAATCACATATATCCTCGCTTTGTCCCACTGTGGCTCGTGAATGTCCATGTATTTCTAGTTATGAAACTTGCGTATGTCTTCAGTAAAATCTTGATTCAATAACTGCAGTCTCGACCCTTCGACTCTGGCAAATTCTCTCTTCGTTGAACGTGGCTACTTTAGACTCACTGCTTTAGATTTGTCAATAATACATGCCCATAAAATTTCACAAAAGAGATATTCAATTTGATCAGTAGGTGCTACTGAGAGACCCTTGATCTCTTATTTATACTCTCCAAGTAGCTTCCTTTAGGGGTCATCTTATAACTATTTTACCCAACTTCCTTCTTTTAGGGTTAACCCACTTTCAACTACTTTATCCATAATTAGTAAACTCACCACTTCTTGTTGCAACTAATTTATTTTTAGTTATTTTTTTATTGCAACAACTTTACCATGAGTAACTCCTAGTGAGAACCACTTTGACCAGTAACTTTCTTCTAGGAGATTCTAGAATAATTGACTTCTTTGACCTTCTAGGGGCTTCTAGATAACTCATAAGGGTTCTCCAACTTCACTAAGCTATATCTCCTCAACTGTGAGGAACTACGTGACGTACAAAATATCACCGAAAACAACACAACATGTACTATCCATATATGATAGTCTTTCTTGCATATTCACTAGTCTTCATTGCATTATTCCTCAAACAAACATGGGTTCCTTATCCAGACTTTTGGGGGTTCCTTTTCAATGACAACCAATCCAATTAATCAACAATGCCTAAGTTTTTGGAATTAGTGATTTAAGTTAATTAAATGAATCTTATCCATTGATCTCAAGTGAGGGAGATTTAATCTCATCCATTGATCACTTTGGAGATTAGGGTTGGGTCTCATCTCAAGATTATAAAAGGAATCCAAGGGAGAGGAGGAGACACATTGATTTGGATTCAGTGACTCATAGCGTGAAGGATTTTCATTTTGCAGGTCAGACATAGTGAGAGAGAGAATACAACAACCATGAGGGACTCGAGAGGGTCGTGCCAACAAGGAAGAGGCCAAGTTATTTTCCATGGAGGTCATACAACACGTAGAGGAGGGCCTAGAGGTTGTATAGCACACAGAAAGGGTCGTACAACCACCTGCAGGTCATCGCACATCGTATAGAACAAGACCGTACAATCTATATGGGCCCATATAGGCCACGACCACAGTCGTACAACTCTTGGTGAGCCATACAGTATATGACTAGGACATACATGTTGTTGTACAATAGTTTTATAGCCAACATGACTGCAGATCAGGAAAACGTTTTTCAGCCAGGTTTTTCTACAACTGTATTTCTCTCAGTGGGATTTTTATCACATGAATTGTAGCTTGGGAAAATCCCAACCCAAGTCACAAAGGTGAGACAACTACGAGAGTACCTACCCACTTTGACCTAAGATAGAAACTCTCCTCGCTTTAGTGATGATAAAATCACCACAAGGGGGGAATCTTGATGACCCTAGGGGGATTGAGATGGAAATTGAGACAATGATGAGTGAGTGCCACTATAGATAAATATTGGATATGGAATAAGTCTTGAAGAAGAGTCTTGTAGAAGGGTGAATGGTTGCCAAGGGTTGTATACCTACAAATCAATGTTAGCCTTGCCTGGAAAAAGATAAATGATGATAAAGCCTTTAACAAATGGGGATTCAACAAGAATCCTTGTTTTCCAAAACTTTTAGTAGTATATAAGTGTATAAATAAGAAATAAACAATATCAATGGATGCAAATTTAACTGCTAAAATCAAGTATAAGATGATGGAAACTAATCTAGCAATGACTAGTTAAACTTCCACTGAATGAACCAAGACTTTGGTGATGTTTTGAGGAATGTTATATGATGTTATCAACAAGTTTTTTTAATATCCAAGTTTTTGTAATATACAAATGGTTGTAGAAGACAATTTCTACAAAAACAAGATATAGCCACAAAAATCAACAAGTAAACCATCCAAATGATAATCAATAATTAGTAGAACAATAATCTAGGCTCATAAGTAAATTTCAGCAGCAGATTAGAGAGTAAAGAGTGAAAGAAAGAGAGTTTTTCTATAGCCCTAATGGTTGTATCATTACGTTTATTACAACATCAAATTACTTGGATAAAAGAGGATGCCCTTAGGGAACAAGAAAAAGTTTATAACATGTAGAAAATAATCCAACTTGAACAATTGCAATATCTCGGAAATTCACCTATACCAATGCAAGAATATTATACCTCCAATGCAAATTAGACTAGTGCCAAATAAATTGGGTTATGGATTCTCTTTTGTAAGAGATATATTTGTTACTTCTCGAGGGGTGTAATCCCTTTTACTCCCTATAACAAACAAATCTAGCAAGGTAAATCTACGAGGGTGTAAGCACTTTTACTCCTCGTAACAACCTTTGCAAATTTAGCTTATTCAAAGATAACAAGGTAGAATTGATGGAGGGTGTATTCCCTTATACTCCTCCAAGCGGTCTAGACAAATCAATTCTTGAAACAAGAAGAAACCAAACAATAAATTCAGAAATTTCTTACCAATTCCAAGAATAACAAGAAGAAACCCTTCTTTATCAAGTATATTCCACCAAAATACCAAGAACAAGCCTTCCAAGAGATAGCGCCTTAGTTTTCTTCACCAAATGAAAAAGTAGTAGCACCCAAGAGACATTCAAGAGAGAGAGAAAGATAGACAAAAATGCCCAAGTAGGGGAAAATTTCAGCTAAGAGAGTATGAAACTCTCAAAGTCATGATGATAAAATGAAATGAGAGTGACCTTTATTTATAAAAAGTCACTCAAAACCAATTTGTCCACTTATTAAAATGTCAACAACAAATTAGAGAGGCCGACCTTCTCTATTTTTCATTTACAAATTAAAATTATAAAATCATAAAGTAAATTTCCCCTTTTAGGGGTGATGTCATGCCCTAAAGGGTGACACTAGGCCTCCTAGAGAGACGTTGTAGCCTTTGGTGAAGAACGTTGGGCCTCCAAAGACCAAAATCTATACCAGGTCACCATCAACCATGAGAAACCCCATCAAAACCTTATCCCTCATGTGATTTGTAGGGCATAGAAGGTGTTGTTTTAGTCCTTCCAAGGCCAACATTGGGGTGTAAAGCTGGAACATTCTCATCTCATGGTGTCCAAGTGCCTCCAAAGGAAACGATTTGTCTCCCATGTATCCAATGAGAGGGAGCACACCATCCAACAAGTGGGCTTCATGCCCCTATGAAGGTCCAATAAACCTTGTGCTTCTACAAAAAGACTTCCACCTGAAAAGGCCTTGCAAAGACACACAAATTCTCCCTCCAAGGGTTCACAAGTCACAAGTATCATGCCAAGTAATCCATATATAATAAAAGAACCACCCAAACATGTGCATCAAATCCCCACTTTTCAAAATAAACAAATGATCAAAGACCTTATACAACTTTCCAAATTTAAGTATGGGAGGGTTGCTATGGTGGACTATTAGGTAGATCATTCCCCAAGTCAAGGAGTGTTTCCCAAAATGACCCTCTCTAAATCATGTAAAGAGTATGATATGGATGGGGATGTGCCTTCTGGGCATGGGGTTTCTTAGCATACAAGGGATCACATTGTCTCATTTATTAACGTCTTTGTAGAGGGTGCACTCGCTCTTGAGTTACCAAATATTTAGGTGTTATTTTTCCCAGACCCCTTCTTATCCATCTTTCCAGTCACTGCTTTCATTATTTGTAATTTGTTGTTTCCATTATAAGGTTTCAATATTTAGCATTTGTAATTTGGGACCAGGGAGGGCAGTGAGTAGGTAGAGTTCAGTTTTGGACCAACTTTTGATGGTCCCCATTTGCTATTTTCACTTTCTTTTTAGAATTAGTTTCTTATTATTTTCTAGAAGCTGCAATCTACCTCCAGGTCGTCAGCCCCTCTTCTCACGAAATGAGGTACAAGCCATTCCTAGGTCAATAAGTCCAAAAACCCAGAAGATTGAAGGATCAAAACTTGTCACTGAGANGAGGGGGGGGGGGGTTGAATTAGTGACATCGTTGATTTATCAATTTTTATTTTATTAACACAATCAATAGTTTAACACAATATTTATCATGGAACCCAATTGGGAAAACCACAAACACTTCTCTTATTAACTGCAAAATTATGTATTTACATGTTACAAAGAAGGAATATATTCTTCCTCTTAGATTGGCACCCATTGATCAGGATGTACCCACACCCCTGTTCACTAGATCCAACTAGTAGGAGGGTTCAAGCCCCTATTTAGTCAGCTACAACTGACAAGGAAACACCTACTCTCTTGCAGGAACCAACCTGCCCTTGCACCACCTTGCCTCCCTTAATTTTAGAATATGGAAAAACTTATGTATTATATATTGACTACTCCTCTCTCTGCTTCTGTCATTTGATCTTCAATGTAACTTCTGCAACCCAATAAGTCTTCTAAATCAAACACTGATCATATTTAACTACTGCTGTGTATTATTGATCTTCAATGTGTCTGCTGCAGTCACATTTCTTCAATTCTGAATACACACACACACACACACACACACACACACACACACACACACACACACATATACCTAAATTCATTATGAATTTTCATGGTAATTCACACTTTTTCATCACACCTCTGTCTATTACATAATTACCCTTTTACATAACATAGTCATGTTTTATAACAAACATTTCTTTAAACTTAGCTCTTTGATATTTTTATTTTAATTCAAACAATTATTTAAGCTATGATTAATTCAACCAGACCTTAAGGTTTCTTCTCAATATCATATTTCACATGCTGTAACGACTCCTTTACTGGTGGTATAATTTATTAAACCATATGACAAGGCTTCCATAAAAACATTTCTCTGACTGTGTACAATTCAAATCTTTACTAGTATTACACTATATTTTTATATAGATTCTTCCAGGATTTTTCGTATTTAAACTACTCAACATCAATTGTGTTTTTGGAGCAATCTTACCAGAGATTTTTATCGTATAAAATGATGCTAACATTTTCTTTGTGTGTTTGCAGGGTTTGGCTATATGTTGACGAGCCTATACATTTGGAAGCATGCCAAATATTTGATAGAATTAACGTATTTTAATATTTTAAAACTTTTATTAGACTGCGCAACAAATGTTGGTGACTCTCCAAACTTGGCTTTATGCCAAAAATCTAGTTAATTATGGTAGTCTTTATGTTGGTTCCACTAACCAAATTAGCCAATGAATCTTAAGACCCCATTCTCCCATATGGCTAATACCCCCACAACTTTTATAAATAAAAAATTTCAACGAGCGGACGAGATCATTTTTATTGGAAATCCAACGGTCGTTATCATTTTGAACAAAAGGTAGGGGGCCTGAAAGGTCATCCTGGGCTCCAGGCTGGTGAACTTCTCATGGATTCCAAACACCTAGAGCCCCCACCATACCCTTGCACTACATGTCAAATTTGTTTATTGAGGGCTATGGTTATAAACCCATAGAAATACTTTTGCGTTATGCACGTGGGACTAAAACTCAACAGACGTTTAATCAACACCGTCGATCTCTGGATCAGACGAATGCCGAGTCTCTAAGGATTTCTCTGTATCGATCGACTATTGTCTTCAAATGAAAGATTCATCTACATAATTAGAGAGAAATTGAAAAAATAAGGCCATTATGGCCTCTCGCTGAGCATTAAGAGTACTCGAAGGACCGATTACACCATACACATTACCATCATACAGTTTCATTTCCATATGGAGGGCACCCATCCAGTCACCTGCATTTTGGAGAGATTGAATTCGTTTCATTTCAATAAGGCTCTCAAACCATTCACATTCCAAGAAAAGCGCTTCATGAGAATGGTTAAATGATTCTGAATCTTGTCTGATTCAAGGTCCCAATTGCTGAAGTGTATGACGCCTTTTAAATGGTCACTCTTCAACTGCAAGAAAATGTACTTCACAACATCCACACTAAGATTCTCTACAACATCAAAATCATAAAATGGCATCATCCTTGAAAGGGCTGTGATTTTCATCGTTCGATATACTTGAGATACCTGTTGTATCACTCTCAAAGAAGTTAGCCTTTCTAAAGCATGAATGTATTTCTCCACTGCTCACTTTGGTGAAGTATGTCGATGCGTAACACCACTCTTCTCAATTTTGGCTTAATCCAGACATCAAAATAAGTACTCAGTAGAATCATGATCTCTCTCTTTGATGTGCATTACCATTTTGACCAAATATTAAGGTCCTAACAAAAGGAATCAATATCATGGCAAGCAGAAGTCTAGTTTGTGCATGCTTTGAAAATTTTTGATCCATTTTCAAATTTTACATTTAAAAATATCTTGCCAATACAATATTATGTTCTGCTTTATTATATTCATTGACTTCTGAAGTCTGCATGCAAGAGGAGCGTGATAAAAAATACCTTGGCATCTTCAATAGTTTGGTCATAACATACTCCTGCCCTAGAATTTGGCAAACTAACTTACACACCAGTCCAAGAGTGGAAGCCTTGATATTATCCTTTGAAATGGTTAGTGCTTTATGAAACATGGAAACATATAAAACATTCTTGCCTAAATGCCATAGTGCTACTGCATTCATTTGCAAACCTTCATTGTCCAACATACCATCCTTTTCCAAGTTTTCACGCTTATTAACAACATCTTTTTCTTTCCATGCCTGGCAAAGGGCTTGAGCTAGATTAAATGACACATATGTAGTTCTTTCCTTCTCTAACATAGTCTCAAATTTCTAAATTTGATCTTCAATCTTCTTCTACTGTCTCACAATTGCTTGATTGTGCAATAACATCAACATATTGCTTGATTTTGTTGTATTGCTTCTTGTATTTGTTGTATTGCTTCTTTGAGTTACTGTGCAATAACTGTTTACATGTAGCCCTAGCATAGTCAAATTTCCCACAGTAATTTGGAGCATAGAATATGGTGACCAATTGTCTGTCTGCATAGGGTTTTGTCAATATTCCTCACTATGATCATGTAGCAATACTGATCAATATCTTTTCCTATTTGACAAAACTTGGATCTTGTCATTGTACTTTGTTTTCTTTCATGTTCTTGTATGCCACATACATCTTGCTTTGTCCATGATAGGGCTTGTATTACTATATTAACAAAGTGCCTTAATGCACATTGTTATTTTGTCAATGCCCATGAGCAACATTGTCTCTCATGTTTTTGACATAAGTGGCAATGCCATCAATGCCAACTTGTATTTCCATATTACCAACAAAGATGAGAAGACGAAAGGGGTAAGACATGTGAAAAGTGGCAAGTATGGATGGGATGGTATGATGACTCTTCGAGGAGACCCTCTAGTAGCAACCCTATCCCCGAGGGTGACCCACTTATTAAGACAAAATGTCAACCACCAAGGTGAAATGACAAAGGCATAATTTCCAAGCAAACCTTTTCAAAATAAAGAAAATACCCTTTGTAACATGTTCAAATGCTTCATTTATTAGAATGACACTTACCACAACACCAGACTTGTTACCTCATGTAGAAAGACATGTTGTCCTTTGTGAGCCAAGTTGGTGTGGTGGATGTTTCTACCATCAATCAAATGGTGACGTGTGGTAAGAGAGGGGTCTTTTCCTACTCTTCTTCCTCTCATTACTCCATGTATACAACCTGAGGGCCTTGAGACATCATCTCCTTAGTTATTCCTAGGAATGGGGGATAAGGGAGCCCTGATTTTCATAATAAAAACATCTCGTTGTTGGTTTTCCCTTAGGTGTTTTTCCATGGGTATTTACCCAAAAATATTTGTGTACATGTGTTTGGTTTCTTGATTGATTTTCGTTGCAATTTATAATTAAGAATCTCAGTGTTCTTTTATTCAGTAGATATGCATTTTATTTCTACAAGGATTTACTATGAATTAATTGTTGTGACTGGGGTTTAAGAAATTTAACAATTTCAGTATAGTAACCAAGGCATGATCACATCCCCTCCTTTTCTACTGAAGTGCTAGCATTTTTAGAAGTGTTTGAAAGATTGCAAGTACTGGAAAACCACATATGTTGAGGTTCTCATTCACTCTGTGGTGAGCACATGTCCCCATGTTGGAGCCAAATGTTACCCCCCCAACCTAGGGGTAACTAGAGGATATCATGTCTCATGGCCCACAATGAAGATAATGATCTCGTTGATGATGATGACCAACATCTCTACCCATGGAAACACAATATCCCCCCTCAAATTGTCTATTGTGCTTCAAATCAACCAAGCTCATCACATATAGTCACACATTGTATGGGAGATGGTAAGCCAACATCACCATGAGGTACGTTAGTTTTTTTTTTTGTACAAGGTGTTGTACTTAATATACTAGGCATGTGAATGAGGATCATTGGTTTAAATTGGATAATGGATCATAAGCTCAAGATGTTATGTTTGTTTCCTTGTTTCATGTTGGTGGCCAACATCTGTGCCCTAGTCCTGTGTTGTCACCACCAAGGAAAAGGGTTACTACTGGGGGGGCCTCACAAGGGTAACATTCCATTTCCCTTCCATACTTAACACTCATCATCCTATGGACCTTATAAGGTGTTGCAAAGGAATGGTACTATGGCATACAAATTGGAGTTGCCTGCATCTTCACGAGTACACCCAGTTTTCCATGTTTCATGCTTAAAGAAGGTTATAGGTGACAATATCCCAGTTCAAACTATATTTCCAGAACTTGACGAGGAAGGAAAAATCATATTGGAGCCTGAAGCCATCACTGACACAAGAATTTGCCAGTTGAGGAATAGATCCATTTCAGAGTATCTCATTAAATGGAGGAAACTACTAGCTGAAGATTCCACTTGGGAAGATGAGTCTTTTATACAAAAGCATACAGAGTTACTCAAGCGTTGCGGACAACACTTGTCTCAAGGGGAGGGGCATGTTAAGCCATAAATAGTGGCTCATTACCCCTTAATTGGGGCATATTATATTAGTAATGTTATTTTATTTATGTCGGCTTTAGTCCATTAGTTGTAATTATATCTCCTAGTCTCCTATATATACCAAGGAGATATTTTCATTTTGAATCATCTTTTAATTGAACATTTATGTGGGCATAAGGAGGTTGCCCCTTTGAAGAGGCTTATTAACTGAATTTATCTCTTTTTCAAGGCGTTGAGTACTTATTATGAGGTTTTTCTATGCTATATTGATATTTGGTTCCTAGCATGAAGAGTCCAGGTTGTGGCATGAGAGGTTTCGACATCTGAATTTTAAATATTTAGATCATCTTAGTAAGGGTGGAATGGTATATGTATTACCCCACATTTAGTACATAGATGGAGTTTGCCAGGACTGCATACTAGGAAAACATCCTAAGGAGAAGTTCAACATAGGTAAAGCATGGATGGCATCATCACTTCTAGAATTGGTTCATAGTGACATTAGAGGTACTTTGCCACACCCATTGATTAGTAAATCTACGCATGTTATCACTTTCATTGATGATTTTTTGATATATACATGGGTCTACTTTCTAAAATTAAAATCTGAGGTATTTGAGTGTCTCAAAGATTTCAAGCATATAGTTGAGAACCAAACAAGGAAGAGGATTAAGAAGCTTCGTACAAAAAATGGAGGAGAGTATGTGAACACAGATGTTGAGCATATTTGTTTAGAATCAGGTATAAAGTTGCAACATACAATTCCCTATACTCCACAACATAATGAGGTAGCGGAGAGAAAGAACAAAACATTGAAAGAGATGACCAATTGTATGTTGCAGGCTAGAGCACTACCTCTAAAGTTATGGGATGGAATTATCAAATGTGCAGCCTACATTCAAAATAGAGTTCCTCATAAATCAGTCAAGGGAGTCACTCCATATGAGGCTTGGAGCAGGAAGAAACTGAAAGTCACTCACTTTAGAATTTTCAGTTCCCGTGCATGGGCTAGGATCCCTTACGATAGGAGGAAAGATATGGAAACTCAAAGTAAGGAGTGTATTTTTGTTGGATATACATAGGGAGTGAAGGGATACAAGTTGTTGGATACTACTTCAGATACACTATTCATTCAAAGGAGTGTTAATTTTGAAGAGGGTCCTTCATAGGTACTTCTAGAGCAGCCCACAACTCCATCTCCATCGCCACTAGTTGCGGAACTTCGTGAGACTCATTCCGATCATATTTATGATCAGATATTTGAATCTGATATATATGATATTTCTAATCAGCAACAAGAATTTGCAGGTCCATAACATCGAATACGATGGGCACAACAGACTCTTCAGGAAGCAAGTGATCTAGTGAGTGATCCTGCCGATCCACGAAGAACCAGGTCTCAGTTTGTGGACATTCTGAATGATCTTACTACCATGGAGCCATTGCTGCCTATTATTTATTGTTATATGGTACTTGGATCAGATCCTCAGTCTTATGCAAAGGCTAAAGGAAACCCTCATTGGGAGGAAGCTATGAAAGAGGAGTACAATTCCCTAATAGAAAACAACACATGGGAGTTGGTTCCTCTACCTTCCAACATGAATCTTGTTAGATGTAAGTGGATTTTCAATATAAATATGGTCTTTTATGGATATATTACAAAGTATAAGTCTCAATTAGTATCTAAAGGTTTCTCACTGGTACAAGACATTGACTATGAAGAGACTTTTGCACCGGTTTCCAAGATTGATTCCATTTGGTTCGCTCTAGCTATTGCAACAACTAGAAAGTGGGAGGTATACCATATGGATGTGAAGAATACATTTTTACATGGAAATATTGATGAGGAGATATATATGGATCAGCCAAAGGGACATGTTCAAGTTCCATCATTAGTTTGCAGGTTGATGAAGTCATTGTATGGACTTAAGCAAACACCTCGGGCATGGTATGCTAAAATAGAATATTATGTTCTCTCTAGAGGTTTTCTTAGATGTAGATCAGATCCTAATGTGTATATTATGAGGAACACATATTCTCTTCTATTGATAGTTCTATATGTAGATGATTTACTTATCACAGGGAACTCATCCTCCATTTTTGTAGTGAAGACCGCTTTGCATGACAAGCTTTCTATGACATATATGGGATTGTTACATTACATTCTTGGTATTGAAATCAACCAGAATGATTCAGGAATCAAGATGTCTTAGTCAAAGTATGCTAGAGATATACTTAATAGGTTTCAGATGGCAGATTGCAATCCATATCCAACACCCTTTCAGTCAGGGTTTAGACTAGAGAACGTCGACGCATTACCTTTGGTTGATTGTATTAGATATTGATAGTTGGTGGGGAGTCTTCTCTACCTTACACACTCTCGAACAAAAATATCTTATGCAATTGGTTCAGTTTCCAGGTACATGCAGGAGCCTCATGAGCTTCACTAGAAGCCATCAAAGAGGATTCTCAGATATGTCAAGGGGACTACCAGTTTTGGTATACACTATGCAACATGATCTTTCTTGGATCTTTTTGGTTACACAGACTAAGATTGGGAAGGTGATAGAACTGATCGAAATTCCACTTTAGGATTTTTCTTTTACCTTAGATCATGACCTATCTGTTGTTCAAGTAAGAAGAAATCAACAATTTCTTTATCATCAACAAAGGCAGAGTACAGACATGCAGTGAATGTTACTACTCAGGCTATTTGGTTGCATCACTTTCTTACAGAGTTGGGAGTTCATTTTCATTGTCTGATAGTTATATGGTGTGATAATTAGAGTACTCTCAAGTTGTGTAGAGACCTAGTTTAGAGGCAACATACCAACCACATCGAGGTTAATATGAACTTTATTCAAGGATAGTTTTAGGATGGAGTCATTGATATGCAGTTTTTTCCACCTTCAGAGTAGGTGGTAGACATATTCACAAAGAATTTCACGAACAAAAGTTTGTCTCATTGAGGGAAATTCTAGGAGTGAGGGATACATCATCTTAGCAGCTAAACATGCTAGCATTATTTTCTTGTTAGAATCATATTTTGAGGGGGGGGGGGGGGGGGG
>ML776735.1:801207-822364 GCA_009831015.1 Picea engelmannii
TTGGTTCCTACTGGTTTTCCCTTTTTACCTCACTTTTGTTCAGTTGTTATGCATCTATAATCGTACATGAGTACCTAACATGGCTTCATATTGTCGAGAATCATCATTTTTCACACCCCGGTTGTGTTTCGGGGGGGTGTTGGGCATAGATGATTTTAGGGGCGAAATTTCGCTCATGGGCGGAATTAAGGGGCCTCCTATTTTTTATTGGGTGATTTTTTTGTATTAGACTGATTTTTTTTAAACTTATATCATTAGCCCACAATTTATTTTAGGGGAAAAATTGTGTACATGGTTAGCTCGTGTTTTTAGGAGGGATAGAGGAAAAAAAAATATATTTTTCCTCTGAAATTTGGAGGGACAAGCTTCCATTAGCCAAATTTCTAGAAGTATGGGAATTTCTGATAGCTTCTTCGCCTTGCCATTTGGTAAAATCAAGGTTTATTGTTTAATTTGCCTCGATTTTGTGGTATGGGCACTAGGTAGCTACAATCTTCCCTTTTCCCGATTTCCAAAGATCAAGGGGATTTCTGAGAGCATTTTGGCCCTCCCACCTAGCATAAATTGTATGTGATCTACCCATATATGCATTTGGTTCAAATCATAGCTTTGTTACTTGTCTGGTTGAAGGTTCATGAGAACTACAAAGTCTAGTGACTGAAATTTTCTTCTTTATACCATCCCGAAAAACTCTAATTCCCCGGGGCCTGGTTTACCTTTCATATCTTGAATCTTTGTGCTTATTTCCCCTCGATGGAATGGAAAAAAGGGCAAGGGATGCTAGTGGTGGAGCCGCCTACTCAAAGCAACATAAATTAGAGTTTGTTACGGTTATCCAAACCCGCTCGGAAGGTGTCGCGTGAGGCTTTGGCGATGAATAATTACTAGGGTTTATGTTCGTCTTGATAGGTATTTACATGGTCCTTCATCTCAACATGTTTCCTCATAGCAAAGAATTATGAATCATATTGGTAAAATTAGAACAATGCTCTATTTTGTAACTTGACAGTTAGTTCATGGATTTAATATTCTAAAAGCTCAAAGGTTTGGTTTAAAGGAAACTTTCACTTATTATGTATCTTTTTGAATGCTTTATCTAAAAAAGAAATCACTTACAAAACTTAGAAATTCAATGTATTTAATCAAACAATTATACCTTTGAATGAAAATTATGCAATTGATCTGGAGTCCTGTACTCCTGCAATTACTATATTGTATGATCAAGGAAATACAAAGCCTCCCTATTAATTAATGTTAGTCTCCACAGTCTACATATTTCCATGCATTAAAAAAATCTAGAGACATCAAAAGAGAGTTGAAATTCAATGAAATCTCAGAATTCTCTCTACGTATTCACATAACAACTCAATTGTGTACTTTCATTCAGAGAATGAAAGGTGATTTACAACCACAGTTGGGGAACATTCCCATTACCTCATGTTTCATGTTACATTTCAACCAACCAAGGAATTTAACATTAAAACACACCAATTTCCAATCTCCAATACCTTTGTTGATTCTATACCTGCAGAGGCAGTTAGGGAAACAACTAAAGTAGTTGTTGTGTTGTTGTACTCACTGCAAATGTATCCTAACATTCTATAGTAGTGCCTTCATTTTCCAGTTCAATCTTCACTACTCCTTTAGGGTTCCTTTGTTCTCAATCACACTCCACATTTATATCATGTATTACATCATTCAGACATGAACAAGAACCAGATGATTGGCTAGTTTGGCCATGCATTCAACTCCAAGACTCCATGTGACGACGCAAAGCCTTACCCCAACTTAAAAAGAGAGGAATCCTAATATTGCTAGTGATTCACTGGTGGGAAAAGGAATCCTAATCTTTCCACACTTGATTTGGGATTAGTTCATCTAATTTGGTTTAGGAGACATCAAGATTTCTGCTTCTAGTGAATTCGAGCTAATGTTTTTAATAGTTTTTTAACAAAGTTGTTCATTTCTTTGTCTTAAGCTATCAACAACATACAAGCTCAAGTTCAACATCTGAATGATATATATATATATATATATATATATATATATATATATATATATATAACTTACTCAAGTTGAGTGAGACAACTCACTTTTCTTCTTCCATTTCCAACCATGTAGTTCTCATCATGTTGCAAACTGGACATGACTCTTCCCAAACCTTGGGCAATATTCAGCATGAAACAAGAAAAGTGTTGATCAGAGAGTTCTTTCGGATTCATCGCATAGGTTTTTTGATTTTCGACGTTTCAGACCAAACTAGTGTGGTCCATCATCAGGAAAGCGTTTGTGAGAAATGAAGGAAAAAAGGATATAACAGGTATATAAATACTTGAAAAGTTTTTATAAGGAGCCGACTTATTGAAAATGAAATCAAGAATTATAAAATTTTAGAAATTATAATTGTTTGTTTAAATAATTAATTATTTGTTTGTTTATTGATTTTTTATCTAATAAGAGCTGACTGGAAAATGTTTATAAATTAATATTTAGAATTATTCATATTGGCTAGGGTAGGGATCCAATTTTGACTAATTTTCCATCCATCATCTCTGTTTAGATTATTAGGTTGTTTTTCAATTTCGATTGCTTCTCTGAATTTCCTATTGTGATAGTGATCTATCTTGGCAAGGATTTTGGTCTCTTCAATACAAATGTGATGTTTAGTTTTATTTGAGTGTTCTGCGAGAGTTGAGGGATGAGTGCGATTGTGTTTGATGTCAGTGGCATGTTCTTGAATCCTAATTCTAAAGGAACAACCTGTTTCTCCTATGTATTGTTTACAACATGAACACAGGATCATATAGACGCCTTTATGTTCGATGGGATCAACAAAGTCTTTGACTGACCTAAGGGAATTCCTAATAGTGTTTAGGGGTTTGAAAGTTTCCCCAATGTTTTTATTCTTTAAAATCCTCGCAAGTTTGTCTGTTGTTCCTTATATGTAGGGTAAGTAAACCTTAGACACATCATTATTTGTTTGTTCTTTATTCCTAGGTGTTTTGGTGGCATTTTGAAAAGCTTTCATTACCTGTTGTTTTTTATAGCCATCATTTTTAAAAACATTGAGGAGGTGATTTTTCTCTTCCTCTAGGTGTTCATCATCAGAAATTCTGAAGGCTCTAGTGGCTAAGGTGTTTAGAACACCTAGTTTTTGGGAGGGGTGATCATGTGAATCGACATGAAGGTATTGTTCAGTGTGGGTTTTCTTCCTATAAACTTGATGGGATAAGGATCCATCAGGTTTTTTTGTGACTCTGACATCTAGAAAAGGAAGACTATCATTATTTTCAACCTCCATAGTGAACTTGATGTGATCGGATTGTTTATTAAGGTGAGTCACAAATTCGTATAATTTGTCACAACCATGGGGCCAGATGACAAAGGTATCATCAAAAAACCTATTCCAGTATTTAGGTTTGAAGGGTGAGGAGTTTAGGGCATTGTTTTCTAAATCTTCCATGAATAAATTGGCTATGATGGGAGAGAGGGGGGATCCCATAGCGACCCCACAGGTTTGTTCATAAACGTTGCCTTGGAAACTAAAGAAAGTGGATTTCAAACAAAGCTCAATTAAGTTGGCAGTGCCTAGGTTAGTGATGTTTTTGATGACTTTCATTGCTCCGTCAATTAATTATTTAAACAAACAATTATAATTTCTAAAATTTTATAATTCTTGATTTCATTTTCAATAAGTTAGTTCCTTATAAAAACTTTTCAAGTATTTATATACCTGTTATATCCTTTTTTCCTTCATTTCTCACAAACACTTTCCTGATGATGGACCACACTAGTTTGGTCCGAAACGTCGAAAATCAAAAGAACAATGTTATTGTTGGAAAAGAACAATGGTCGCAAAAGTCTTAGAACGAAAAGAAAAGTGTTATTGTTGGAACCGCTCCAAGACTCTAGGGTGCTTCTTAAACTGGTACTATCATTAATAAAAGGCTTGGAAGTTGATTTCTTTTCCATCTCTATGAAATTATTTTGGAAAGGCTTCAAACTACATTCCTTGTACCATGAAAATGTTCGGTCATCAAAATAGGCCACCTATATGATCCTTATTACAACATATTTTCAAAAATTCTGATGTGATTGAAGGATCTCAAAGATAACTAGGGAACCATGGGTGCTACATTACATTACCCCATATTAAATTCCCAAAATAAAATTGATGCTCCATGGGCATGCAATTATAAGAACCTACTAGCTCTACATGAGTAATTGGCATAGAATGTTTTTCATCACCAAAAATGTTGTTTTCTGTAAATTGGCTAAAACTTCTTTGTGTATTTCCACTTATACCTACATAGATGGATTCTCTGTAGTGTTAAGTTCTTCTTAGTCATAGGTAAGAATTCCCATATATGAGCATGATTACTATGTTTCCTACTAGTATCCTTACTTTCATATACCCATTTTCCATGTTTGAATATATATATATATATATGACTAAGGTTATTATACACTCTTAACTCCTACAATTGTTCTAACAATCTCTTACACCTTCTTTCTTATTTCCTGAAAAAACAACTATTCCAGACTTCACCTCATCAAAATTTTGATTGAGGGTTGCACTCTTACCAACTCTAGTGTTCCCAAGTACCATGATTGTTCAGGTGAACATTGAAATCAAGGCCTTCCTACCCAACTACTTCTTTCTTTTCTATAATTGCACTAGCTCTGTCAAAGGTAAGGGCTCCAGTTTTGCTAGAATTTATACTTCCTCTTAGTTTCTCAACCAAAACAAACTTGTACAAGACCTATGCGGTGAACACATTGCATGGATTATAAAAATATGTCTCTCTATATACTAGATTCCTATATATTGCATACATGAAAAAATTTGAGCATGAGTCCTAGTGATTTCCAAGGATTCATAAGGGAATATTCAACAACTTTCTAAAATGAGTGAGAAATTTATGAGTATAAAACCATGATATATTTCATATCTTGTCTTACAAATATGGTTAAGCACTTTTCCTACCAAACTCCTCTTGGGAAATGTTCATATCAATGTTATGTCTTGTGTCCTCTTCTTTATTCAAGGATCTGCACTGCCTTGTGTCATTATTAGTGTTATTGTTGGAACTGCTCCAAGACTCCACTGTGCTGCTTAAACTGGTACTTCTATCATCATAGGGAGGAGCCAATGTAAAATTAGCCTTTTCCTTCAGTCCTCTGAGTGATATGGATGCACTATCATATGCCCAAATATACCATAGGGATAGATACCCAAATTTAAGTCTTCCTATATTTTTGTTCTCCCTGTAATAACCCACCTCAAGCTCAACCAATGCCTTTCTTTTTTCTTCCTGTCAGCATTTCTCAAATAAAACATCTAGTAAGAAGTGCCTAATTTATTTGCACAAGTATTTATGTCCATCATACAACTACCAACATGAAAATTTTAAATTTTCTAACAATAAGTAGAAAACGTATGTTTCTTTCATACCATCTGCAAGTTCAGATATCCTTTGCAACAATAATATGGCGATAGTCACTGGTTCAGTGTTATACTTAAGGCAAGAATCCAAAAGACCCGTTGCTTCCTATACAATGATTCCTTCACACATACAGAGAAAATATAGCAAAGATATTTACATCACTCAACTAAATCTATAAAATGTTAGGATGTATAAGGAATCTAACTTTGAATGCTTTATATCTTAGCAATATCACCTTCACTCTACAAAATCACCATTAACTCTGATCAATCTCCTTTTCTTCATCACTTGTATAATCTTGTTATCATTCATCAATTATTTTAAAGATATTCATTGTCTCCTCTCAAGGTTCATCCTACAAACCTAAGATGTTGAAACCTTACCATGAATGTGAGAATGTGCTACGCAGTTTCAAAAACCTAGTCCCCAGTTCCAAACCCTCAAAACAACTAGACTGTTACCTGAGTCAATATATGTAATCACTTACATACACTACAAAACAAAACAAAACAAAAATATTTGGCCTGATGCAACTTACCTTATCAAGTGAGTGTGGGATAAACCTCGTTAAAAAACTCACAAAACTCCAAATCATAATTAAAAAAAAGGGTAAATCAAAGACCTTTGGTTGGGCCATGTTAATCACCAGAATATGCACAAGTCATGGAAAATTCAAAATCGTAGAAAAGTCCAGTGTAACAAAATTCATGATACATACAGTTAGTTGAATGGATTTAATATTCTAAAATCTCAAAGGTTTGGTTTAAAGGAAACTTGCACTTATTATGTATCTTTTTGAATACTTTACCTCAAAAGGAAATCACTTACAAAACTTAGAAATTCAATGGATTTAATCAAACAATGATACCTTTGAATGAAATTTATGCAATTGATCTGGAGCCTTGTACTGCTGCAATTACTATACTGTATGTTCAAGGAAATACAAAGCCTCCCTGTTAATTAATGTTAGTCTCCACAATCTACATATTTCCATGCATTAAATAAAGCTAGAGACATCAAAAGAGAGTACAAATTCATTGAAATCTCAGAATTCTCTCTACTTATTCACAAAACAACTCAATTGTGTACTTGCATTCAAAGAATGAAAGGTGCTTTACAACCACAGTTGGGGAACATGCCCATTACCTCATGTTTCATGTTACATTCCAACCAAACAAGGAATTTAACATTAAAACACACGAGTTTCCAATCTCCAATACCTTTGTTGATTCTGTACCTGCAGAGGCAGTTAGGGAAGCAACTAAAGTAGTTGTTGTGTTGTTGTACTCACTACAAATATATCCTAACATTCTATAGCCGTGCCTGCATTTTCCAGTCCAATCTTCACTACTCCTTTAGGGTTCCTTTGTTCTCAATCATGCTCCACATTTATATCATGTATTACATCATTCAGACATGAACAAGAACCAAATGATTGGCTAGTTTGGCCATGAATTCATCTCCAAGAATCCATGTGATGGCGTAAATCCTTACCCCAACTTCAACAGAGAGGAATCCTAATCTTGTTGGTGATTTAATGGTGGGAAAAGGAATCCTAATATTTCCACACTTGATTTGGGAGTAGTTCATCTAATTTGGTTTAGGAGACATCAAGCTTTCTGCTTCTAGTGAATCTGAGCTAATGTTTTTAATAGCCTTTTAAAAAAGTTGTTCAAGAGGTGAAAATGGTCATTTCTTTGTCTTAATCTATCAACAACATACAAGCTCAAGTTCAACATCTGAATGATGTAATACAAGATATAAACATTAAAAAAAAATAAAAAAAATATGGCCTACTTACCCAAGTTGAGTGAGACAACTCACTTTTCTTCTTCCATTTCCAACCATGTAGTTCTCATCATGTTGCAAACTAGACATGACTCTTCCCAAACCTTTGGAAATATTCAGCATGAAACAAGAAAAGTGTTATTGTTGGAACTGCTCCAAGACTCCAGAGTGCTGCTTAAACTGGTACTATCATTAAAAAAAGGCCTTTATCATGAAATTATTATGACGCCTTATCTTGATGTGACCCCATGTTCTTGTTTTGATTGTGGCTTTTGATTGAAGTTCATTGGCATGTTTCATGTCACATGCTTTGTGACACCACACAAAGTTCTCTCCCCTCCAACTTTAGTTTTCAACAACTATGTTGAGAAGGAATAATTGAACTAAGGGTGATAGGTTATATAGAACTTAGGGTGATATTTTAAATGATCATATGATATGATATGCAAATCTAAAAAATATAACCACTTAAAACAAGTAGATGTGACATACCTTTATAGTAAGTATTTGATTTTCATTTTGATGGTGGAATGATTTGCATGTTGTAGGTAAAATGATGGAGTTTGGAAACCTTCTTGTAGGTTGAAATAATGATTTGGAGCTGGATTATTGGTCTCTATGACTTCATGTAGTAAACCCTTTGCTTGATTTGTTTGATTCTACAGGCTGGTGTCATCTGTAAATTCCTGTAGAAGGTGGTGACATTGTAACATCTATAGGTGCACTTTCTTGTAGGGATTGGATATAGGTGCATATTTCTATAGGTTCCTATAGAATCATTGGTTAACATGCTTGTAGCATGAGTCTTCTATAGACTCTTGTAGGAACCTGTAGGTCAACACTTCTAAAGCAATATTCTTTTAAACTAAGTGTAAAAAACTATAGATGGGCACTTCTGTAGTGTCCAATAGAACTATTCTATTGGTGGAGAATCATGTGGATGAATTGAGGGAGTGTGAAGTGAGGTAAATTTTGGATGAATGGGATATGTAAAGTGGTTTTGAGTTGATGGATGGTTGTATATAATGTATGTAAATTGAATGAATAGTGAATTAGTAGATGGAAATTGTAAGATGGAGGTAATGAATAATAGGTAAAATGGATGGTATAGAAATGGATATGTAATGAATAAAAGGTACGAGTAATTGGAATAAATTCATACTATGCATATAGTGTTGCTGATTGCATCAGGTAAAAGTAATGAGAAATTTATTTGATATACCTTAGGCTATCTGCTTTGTCTTAAATACTTGGGATTGAATTTTGAACTATTGAAATGATTATTTCAATAGCTTGGTAATATTGTATGCATTGATCTTGACTTCTCTTCTGTCACATGTATTACTTTTGTAGGTTGACCATCTTTTCAACATTAGGTTGACTAATTTCATGAAGTCTAATAATTAGATTTTCTTGAATATCTATTGGTTGTAACTTTGATTGTATTGTTGTGGTAATCTTGAGTATCTTCATGGAGCATCTCTCTTTTGAAAAATTGTTGAGGTGGTTTGTTGTCCTCACGTTTCTTTGAATATCTTTTGAAAATTTTGTATGATATATCCAATGTTTTTATTAACTCCATTATAGAATTGGGGTGTTTTCCTTTATATTTGGAGATTCAAACATATCTTTAAAAAACTCATATCTCTGATGCACAAATTAGGATGAATAGTTGTGGTGAAGGATGCATCCATTGTGGTTGATCTCTCCATGGGTATGTTTTTCACTTAAACTCAACAAATATATGAAAGGACTTTTCATTCATACATGTGAAAATTTGTGACAGTATACATTTTTCCTTGGTAAGCTTGAAATATGATTTCCTCTATTTTTGTGGGCTTCATGATGGAATTTTTTCCTTTGATATGCTTTGAAACCTTATGTTTGTTGTGTCTTTGTAATATTACTTGAGTTCTTGTTGGACTAATTCCTTCACCGTGTCTTTCAAAGGTGGATTCTTTGTTTCAAGTTTCATTACCAATGGTTTCCGTGTTTCTTCATAACTTAAACATAAACTCAAGTTAAAAAACACCTATTCCATACTTCACCTCATCAAAATTTTGATTGAGGTTTGCACTCTTACCAACTCTAGTGTTCCCAAGTACCATGATTGTACAGGTGAACATTGAAATCAAGGCCCTCCCTCCCAACTACTTCTTTCTTTTATACAATTGCACTAGCTCTGTCAAAGGTAAGGGCTCCAATTTTTCTATGAATTATCCAATATTTTGAGCATGAGTCCAATAGATGAAAAAATACTTGTTGGCACACAGGGTCAGACCCAGGGTTCAACGCTTCAACAACACACCAAAAAAAATCTAACTACCAACCCTTTTGGAAACACCTGTGAAGCAGATGAAGTATCACCCGAGGTAGAGGCAGGGGTGGTTGATCTGTAAACGGGTCGAGTACTACTCTCCCAAATGTTTACAATGTGAGGATCTTTAAATTGACTATGGCTTATACATGTTTTATTGAGCATATTAGTTCATTTATCATAATGCATTAAAACACATAAACATGAGTAAATGAACATAGAATAGGGAAAAACACATGAAGGCAAATAAGAGAGAGACAACCAATGTTGATAACGGAGTTCACCCCTCCACCTCTGGGGCTACGTCTCCGGACCTGCTCCAACTGGAATGCAGATATTCTATATTCCTTCTTCAAAGTGAGCTCTCAAAACTCTCTTAAATTCAAGGACTATGGCTCTTCATTAGCTCAACACTATGGCTTTCAATAGCTAAGCACTCTCTCCTCTCTTCTCCTTCTCAACATGTCTCACATAAGGAATATATATAGTTTTTCCTTACTCACTCTCCAACTAAGAGCATTAATTACAAGATCCACAATTGTAGGATCTGATTACAAAGAAGGAAAAACAAGATCTTTAAAAGTAGGATCTTCAACCATCTTAGGCTAAAAAATGGAAAAGTCTCAAAACTACCCAAAGACTTTCCAACCATGCCCTTGATACTCTCAACCTACAATTGAGAAAAAATGGCAAATTGGTGTGAGGTGGTTTCTCACATGAAAACCAATTTCCATAATTAATAAATGAATAATATGTGAGACAAATTTTCTCTCACAAATATTAATCATTTTAATTACAAGTGAATAATAATAATGCATGAGTTATTAAAGCCCATAAAATGCATAATTAAATGCATGAGCACTTCATAAAGAATTAATCAAACTAATATGAAAAATGCATGAAGTATTTTTCCCACAAATGCATAATTAAATGCATGAGAAAAACTCAAGAAAGCATCATTTAAATCCACTTAAACACTTTTGTCGCCACCTTGAAATCAACATGGCGCTAAGTTCTTTCACGTGCAGAGATCCATTCGGATCAGTGGTTGCAGGACTCCAGTGTCTACAACCTTAGCTGGGACATAGACATGTGATTGTAACACCTTAACAAAGCACTTAGTAGTTATAGTTCATTAGTATTCAACCTTTGTCTACAACACAGATAAACCCTAATTACAGTGCTACGCAGTATTCATCCAGATCTAATATATTCAAGCACTAAGCATAACAACACAGATCAGATCTAGCATATTATTCATATAATTAGGCGCTAGCTATCATATTCATCTAAGAATTTGTAATTACACTAAGCATGAATCATATAAAAAATATAACAACCATAATGCACAAAGAAACCACAATGCATAAAGCAACCACAACACAAGATATATGTGGTTCACCCCTAGCCTAGGGCTACGTCCACCAACTCTTCTTCTCTTTATTGTCTTCTGTCAATCTTCTACATGCACAGAGCCACAGGATCCTACTCCGCATAGGACAGGATGTCTATGAGCACTTCGCTAGATCCTCCTTCCCTGAGCTAGGTCACAACAAAAAGCCTTTACACAGTATATTACAGTCACTTGCACTTAGCTTTGCAAGTTCTCAACACAACATGCACAAAGCATGTAAAATTGTCACTTTCACTTAGAACATCATCACACAAATGTCTATATCATCCTTAACACTTAGAAAGCTACCAATCCCCTCTTTACATCGCTTAGACATCTATTTATACATTACAAAAGGGCCTAAACATGGGTAAACCCATGAGATGACATCCCCATACCCGTTACATAAGACCAAAACCCAAAAATCCCTAATCAAGGGGCCGAGATCCCGCAATCTTTGCTTCGAATTGCGCTCCACCTTCGACAACCTGTCGAAGTCCCAAAATAGGTCAAACATGACCAAGGATCCTCAAAACTTGGTCAAGGGCCAACAAGCCCCCAACACTCACCTGTGACTTGTATCGAGTCACTCTGATCTGGGTAGCTCTGCTTCAAAAGCCTCGAGGCTGGCTCAATATGCTTCGACTTACTATTACGCCAAGGCCTCCTACTCGACGAAATCTTGGATAACTGCTTCATTGACTGGTCCCTCTAAGTGCTGCTGACTATAGTGAATAATTGTTCCAGCTCTTCTCCTCGACTTTCAATCTCCTCAAACAATTGGCAAGATGCATCCTGGACTGGATGGAGCCTCTGAGTCACTTCCATGACTTTGGTCTGTATGGTATGGACCTGCTGTTGAGCAGTGCGCTATTCCTGATATATTTTCATTCTTTCAACTGCTGATAGGAGCTTCAGCTGCGCCTATACTGTCACTGCTTGCTGCCTTGCCTCCTGGAGCTGGGACTCTAATGTCTTTAGTTCAGGATCCTCAGTAAGTCGTTCATAAGTCTGTGCACTGTGATCACTGAGCTGTTTACATTCCATGGAGAAGGTCTTGATTCTCTCAAATGCGCTCCGAGAAGTTACTTCTCTTTGATCTCTCACATCCTGCAGAGTGGTCAACACTATTTGTATCTCTAAGTATGCTATTCTCTGTTGAATATGTTGGATGGATTTAGCAAGCCACACTACTTGATGATCCACTGGTTCTTCCGCTTTTTCCTCTAATCCTCTCGTAGAGCGAAGTGCTCTGTTGACTACTTCTTTTACTCCAACCTGCTCGACGAGCAACTCTTCCTTCTCTCATTGGATTTGTGCTTTCTCTTCTTTGAATTTTGACCGGAGGGTAGCCTTCTCCTACTGCGCAATCCTTTGTTGCTCTATTACTTCCTCTTGTGCTTGCTTCAGGGCCACTGCGGCCTCTTCTGTTTCTTCCTAGGCGTGACGAAGGCGAGCTTCGGTCACATCGACTATTCTACAGAGTTGGGTAGGCTTGTCTCCCAACTCTGGTTCTTTTGATGGCGGGGGCGCAGTGGATACTGCGCGGCTGGAGTGAAGGGCCTACTGTACCCCTCGTAGTTCTGTTGAAATTATATCATACATGTATTCTTGTTTGGCTTCGTTATTCTGCAAAATGTCCTACGAGGCATCTAATATAGCTGTGATGATGAAGTCAAAGTCATCGAGCGTGAGCACAGTCTGCAACTTGGTCTTACTAGCTTTGGATTTCTTCCGCGAGACAGGTTTCATGGGAGAAACCTTTCTTTTATTAGATGGATCAGTCTCATCAACAGGATCCCTAGGCGGTGTTACTTCGCCTTGCTTCTGCTGATTTTCTTTCCCATTGTTCTCTTCTTTATCTACTTCGTCGTTACCTCCTCCTCTAGGTGATTCTGAAGTAGTTTCTTCTAATGCACTGCTCATGTTATGTACCTCTTCTTTCTTCTTTTTCTGCTGGTTCTAGGTGTGTCATTTTCTTCGCGATTGGCCTTCGGGCTTCCGATTAGTTCAGGATCGGAAAATTCTGAGGGGTCAACAGGGATAAGGAGCTTTGTAAGCCAGTCCTTAGTTATCTCTTCTAGGTCCTCTTCTGTGAGCTTATAGTATGACTAAATTTCTTCTTTACTCTCGTCTGTGCGCGTAGTGATATAAATAAAATGCTGATCTACGCATAACTTCGTAAGGGACCTGAACCGGTATACTAGAGTGTTTGGCGTCATACGAGGGACAACTTCAATATCCCTCTTTAACTAGAGATAGTATGTATGGAATACTGTGTTCGACTGCCACTGTAACCTCCTGCAACTTTTATAGCTTTGATCTCTTCTTACTGAGCTTTCTAGCTTTATTCCCTGTGATCTGTGTCTTGGTATTCCTCTTTCCATTCTAATTCTTATCTATACTCAACATAGTAACTTCACGCTGATGAGATTTTGTCATAGGTTTCAAGGGTAATACTTCTTTTCTGTTTGGGGTAGGTGCTCTACTTTCCTGTACAGGCAGATGTTTCAGGTCTGCTTGTGTTCTTTCAACTTTGATAGCCAAATTTCTAGTCCTAAGTTGCTTCGACTTGTCCTTCTATTCTTCTATCAAGTGCATTATTCTCCTAGTCACGAAATCTTTTAATTCTTGTTTTTTTTTGTTCTAGGGCCTCTTCTTCTTTTCTCCAGATCTGATCCTTCTCAATCTAGGTTTTTCCTAATAACATAGCAAATGGGGTGTTGTCCTCAACGAATTTAATAACCTCAAATTCTTCCTCTGTCAAAGTTCCATGAGCATGCATAGAGGTCTGGGTAAGTCTTCCACATAGGGTTATCAATTTTCCTCTAAATAATCCTATTCCTCCTAATGAAGGAACCATAATAGGCCTTCGTAAAATTTCCCAAGTTCTTTTTGTCATGACATTCACCTGTGTTTCCTCGTCCAGAACACAGTCTATGTCGAAGTCTCCTATTCTTGCTTCTATAAGTTATCTTTATTTGAATATCTCTGATAAGTTGATATTTCTGTGATCATTCAATGTTTATTTCATTCGTAGTAATACAATTTCTGATTCTTTCTGGGGTTCTACCGTGGTCTTAGTTTCTTGGTCTTCCTCAGGGTTTTCTGGTTTCATATTCATTCTTTCAACCTTAGCAATCATTCTAGGGAAATCCAAAATTTCATGGTCCATATCTTTACAACAAATATAACTAGGTCTTCTATTAGGGCAATCCTTAGGAAGATGGTCCAGTCTTCTACAACTGTAACAAAGAGTTAATACTCTCTTTCTCTTAAATGATCCCCAACTTTTTCTTTACTTCACACTAGGGTCACCGTCCATAATTAACCTGCAAAAAATTCTTCCTAGGATCCTGCATCCATTTGTTAGTCCAAACATTCTTTCTATGCATAGGAATAATATATCTTTCATTATTTCTATCAGATCTACTCATATCAAATCTTCTTTCTTCTAACCGTGCCCTAGTTTTCAAGCTATGATTTTTTTTATCAAACATACCTAGATCCATACTTTTGAAACAAAAAATTTCACTTATCTTACGTTTGTCAAAGCATAAAGCTCTAAGATATTACCTCTTTAAATAAAAAATTTCACTGATATTACCTCTATCAGAGCACAAAGCTTTCAGATCTTACCTCTTTTCTTTAGATTTGCCTCCCTTCTTAGCACAGAACTTCGTAAATCAAGTAGAACACTATGCCCTAAAGCAACAGATCTACACGCAGAGATTTCTTTATTTTCATCAGTTCCCAACAATCATAGTTTCAGGTCCCGACAACAGAACCATTTGTTGGCACACATGGGCAAACCCAGGGTTCAACGCTTCAACAACGTACCAACAAAACCCTAACTACCGGCCCTTTCGGCAACACCTGCGAAGTAAATGAAGTCTCACCCAAGGTAGAGGCAGGGGTGGTTGCATGACTCCAGTGTCTGCAACCTTAGATGGGACACAGATCTGTGATTGTAACACCTTAATAAAACACTTAGCAGTTATAGTTCATTAGTATTCAACGTTTGTCTACAACACAGATAAACTCTAATTACAACGCAACACAATATTCATCCAGATCTAATATATTCAAGCACTAAGCATATCAACACAGATCAGATCTACCATCTTATTCACATCATTAGATGCTAGCTATCATATTCATCTAAGAATTCCTCATTACATTAAGAATGAATCATATAAACAATATAACAACCATAATGCACAAAGGAACCACAATGCACAAAGAAACCGCAACACAGGATATATGTGGTTCACCCCCAGCCTGGGGCTACGTCCACCAACTCTTCTTCTCTTTATTGTGTTCTGTTAATATTCTACATGCACAGAGCCACAAAATCCTACTCCGCATAAGACAGGAGATCTGCACGCACTTCACTATATCCTCCTTCCCCGAGCTACATCACAACACAAATCCTTTACACAGTCTCTTACAGTCACTTGCACTTAGCTCTGCAAGTTCTCAACACATCATGCACAAAACATGTACAAATATCACTTGCACTTAGCACATCATCACATAGATGTCTATATCGTCCTTAGCACTTAGCAAGTTAACAAGCTCCTCTTTACATCGCCTAGACATCTATTTATACATTACAAAAGGGCCTAAACATGGATAAACCCATGGGTCGACATCCCGATACCTATTACATAAGCCCAAAACCCAAAAATCCATAATCAAGGGGCTGGGATCCTGTGATCTCCGCTTCGACTTGTGCTCCACCTTCGATAGCCTGTTGAAGTCCCAAAATAGGTCAAACATGACGAAGGATCCTCAAAACTTGGTCAAGGGCCAACAATACTATATTCCTATATATTATATAGATGAAAACATTTGAGCATGATTCCTAGTGATTAGAAAGGTATGTTCCTAACATAAGTTTTTTTATTGCATGATGTGGATGAGGAAGACAAGGAATACCTACTATGTGGTCATAGTGAGAGGCTAGCTATGGATTTTGGGTTGATCAATAAATGCACTCGAACTATTATAATACTATTTGAATTTCCAAAAGCCTTTGTGTGTGTGGTGATTGCCACATTGCCAACAAATTCATCTCTATGGTTGCTGAAAGGGAAACTGTAGTCAATAATGGATATAGAAGCATTATAAGGTTGTGTTCAATAGACAGTATAATACAACTATCCCGAAAATATAAAATGGTTACAAGATGAAGATTAGCATGAGATAATTAATGTTGTTAATTGGTAGATGTTGAATCATAGAAAATATATACAATAAAGGATAAGTTAGATAATCTTTTTTTACAAAAAAAGATAATAAATATAAATAGATATAGATATTCTATACTTGGTAGGAATTTTACTAATTTTATATTATTTCTCTTGTAGGTTTCACTTTTGGCTTCTAGATCAATTTGAAATTTCAATTGTGGAATATTTATTGAGATGTGTTATCACTCCAAGAGTCACTCCTATACTGTAAGTGAGGGTAAGCTTGGTAACATAGAAATAAAAAGACTTGATTGGTTTTGTGGATCAAGAAAAAGAAAACATGGAAGGAAAATGACAGTAAGCTACTGCAAATCAATGATAAACCATTGGGCTATGGAGTCAAGCAAACACCCTGCTCATTAAATAGAATCAATCTGCATATCAGATAAAGGTTTGTTAAATAGGGGAAGAAAAAGATAACACAAAGAAGAACATCCATAAAGCAGAGATTCTCTCTGCATAAATGAATCCAAAGGTACTTGAATGTAAACAATGACCAATAGGCAAGATACATCAGATCCTCAGATTCTCAAGAATCCATTAATCAAAGGAAACCATGATCCTCAAGGTGTACAATTAATTTAAGTAAGAAGACAAATTGGAAAAGAAAACAAGAGATACAATCTGATAACACAGATATCATGAACCTTCAATAACAGAAATGTTTACAAGAACAAAAGCCCCTCAGGGTTACAATGATCACAGACAAAGTGCCTCCTATAACTCTCTCATCCCTCTTGCTCATGAATCCAACCCCCCTACTCCCCTGTACAATTAATATATATCCATATTGGTCCTTTCCATCTCACCTATTCGAACTCCAACCCCTTTCCCAAAATAGAAACAACTACAAACAGAAAATGACACATTTTAACTAATTTCCTGCTTTTCAAGAAGCGAAATTCTGAAAAATATCGTTCCAAACTCCACTTGTAATTCTCAAACCATAATAGTTGTGTAAAATATGAGAACATTTTTTGTATATAAGCTCATTATGAACAAAAACCTCTCTCAGTTTCTTTAAATTCATCTCCATCTGGCCGCAACAAGTGTCACAAAACATGTCTCAAACATGAAATCATGAAAACTGAAAACATAGGGCTCAAAGATTCTTTCGAATCTCCCAATCGTGACGCCTATGTGAAAAATGAAAGAGGTTAATTTTCTTGGGTCTGTTCTTGACAATAACCTCCTTTGGATTTTTAAAATTAATTTTATTTCACCCGAAACTCCTCCTGGAAGTCAACTAGTAAAAAATGCCAGTTCAACAGTCTTAAAACATAGTTTCAGCAGCATGTTCCATAACACTACTTCTATGTCAAATAATGATCTAACCATAGCACATTTTGAAAAACTGAGAGATGTTTTTGTTATATGGTATGTTATGAACAAAAACCTCCTCCTGTTTTCAAAAATACCTTCTCAATTGTTGATAATCCAAGTTTTAAGTTAGTTACTCAAAACTGGCATAAGCGTCCAAAAATAACTCTGCACAATTTGGTCTCTGCCAAAATTTTGGTAGCGCCTGCTTGTATGTCTGCGTGAAATTGGGTAGCACCATCATAATTCAAAGCTACCTCACTTCAACGTTGACAGAATGGGTAGCAACCTCGGGTATTAGCAGCGCCATTAGTTTTAGGAGATTTGGCAGCGTTTTAGGTAGTAAAATGACAGACCATGCTATATAGACAATTCCTTAGCGCCATGACACTATAGAATGTTTGTGCTCTTCTGTATGATGAGACTAATCAAGAAATTTGTGTTGATAGGTTAGAAACCTATATATGCCTGTATAGGTTATTTAGTTTCTTATGGAAAGGCAAGCCTCTTCTGACTGCAAATTCTTGTGCTAACATAGGCTCCATGGGGGATGGAGACCTCCCTATGAGGCTCCAAGAACATGAAATTCTAGTGCCTTATCCATGGGATGATCCCAAACTTTAACCTGTGCAAACTTCTCTGACCTGTGACCTTCAACTGAAACCACATGCAAACTGAAAACTAACTGCTAAAATAGATGCTTAGGGCATTGAGCTTATTTCACACAACCTACCTACCCTAAGCTAGCCCCTATGCTGTTTGATCAAGTGAAATGAAAAATCCAATGGAGCCATGCAAGAATATTGTCCACTCGTTGGATCCTTTGCATGTGTTTCTTCAAAAGAAATAAGGAATACCTAATTAAAGGCAATGCATCTAAGAGTTTGAAATCAATTTCATCACTGACCAAATCTGAAAACTTAAGCTCACTCATTGACTACAAACATACTGCAAAAGGATATTGCATGTCATGAAGAAAAACCTCTTGTTGATCAATACATATAAACCAATTATCTTCAGTTTCATATGTTTTTTTTTGTTTCAATCCTTTATACTCACCATCAGTCTGGAAAGAGTTTGAAATTGACCCCTGATGTCCTTCAAAATAAATGTTATTTTGATTTTCAAAGGAAGAAAGGAAAATAGTTTTCTGACCAACTTGTTCTTGAAATAAAGTTTTAGGAAATGAATGGTTCGAATAGAAAATTGCCTGACTATTGTCATATCCATGATCACTTAAAATATTTATATCTTCATCATCTTCACTTTCAAATTCAGAACTACTTGATGGAAAAAAACTTGAATTGGTAAAACCTTCCACATAACAAACTATGGGATCAATAACATCTTCAGAAGGCTGTTGGTTTATAAGATGGTGAACTCTCTCTTTCAGAAATTGGAATGAAGAGAAGCATAGGGGTAGAGCATTTCCTTCAACAAACTCGCTACCTTTTTGTTGTCTATCATCATGGATGAAATGTGTGGGTTGTAAACCTTCATAAGACTGCTGAAAAGAATCATCTCCCGGAGATGAACCTACAAATGGTTGCTCTAGAAGAAAAATGTCATAATCATCATAATACTCGTCATAAGGAGGTAAATTGGAAACCTCTTGAATATCCATAGCAAGAGTATTTTGATCAACAACTGGTGAGTCAACCACTTGATCATCAATCATTACAACTTCCTCTTTAGAATAATGCTCACAAGAGGATGACAAAACAATGTTTACATCATATGAATTTTGATCAATTAGAAACATATAGTTGTCAATGCAGTCATCAACTATTTCATATTCAACATTGTTTGAAACTTCTCTTGAATTCGACATGCAAACCTGTTCATTGAAACATCTGCAATCCTTGAAGAATCTGATTCATAATTTAACACATACTTACATCCTTGCTGTTGTCCTAGATTTGATTCACAATCACTATTTTCTTGTTGAAAATATGAAATGTACTGACAGTTACCTTGTTCATGTGCATGCAGATTTTCAAAGTCAACCCGCTCTCGGATCCTTCTGGAAGCATAAATGTTCTCCTCCACTCCTTGAGCATATTCAAACTACTGTCTTAGGGATGAAGACCTCCTTTCTAACAGGAGAAGGAAAATTTCTGAATGAAGACCCATAACATAATATATCATGGTAGATTTCTCTGTAGGCCGGATCTCCAAAGGCATGACATGATAAATGCTATAGAATCTTCTATTAAAAATAGACAAAGCTTCGTCCTCCTCTCTCCTCAAATCATAAAAATCAGCAAGGTATGAATCTAATGATTTGTTATCACCCCAATACTTCAAAAATGAATTAGAGAACTCAGTCCAAGAGCTAATGGAATCAACTTTCAAACCCTTAAACCAAACAACAACATCTATAAACAAAGACTTAGAGAACAAACTCATGATCACATTTTCATGAACAATCTTGAACCGATCAACAAAGTTTTCAAAGGATTCCAAGTGCCTCTCAACTGAAACTTGATTCTCTCCAAAAAAATGGAGAAGATACTCAAGGAAGTCAAGAGGATAAGGATGAAAAACAAAGGGCAACCTTAAAGGCTTGAACATTTTCATTCTGATTTTAATTTGAAAGGCAGTGGGCTGATCATAAAAGTTAATAGGTTGATGACAAGGTTCATCGGTAATGCCAAAAGGTGTTGACCTCTGGATAGGTTTGGAATCAATTCTGACCTTTGTAAGGTTACATGGCTGATCATATTCAAGGGATATTTGAATACAATGATCATCTTTATGAAAGAGCTTAAATAAAGATACTGAATCAACATCTATAATACAAGAAGTATGCAAATATTCTTCTTCTAAAGATGGATATATAAAAGAAGGATGATGATCATCCGAATATACAAAACAAAAGATAATTCTCTTAATGTGTGAAGGGAAAAACATGAAAGAGATGATAAAGAACATAAAAAGTTCATGTAGAAGACTAATGAACTAATATCTGGGTTTATAATTCAGCCCCTTCATCTTTCTGTCAACCAGATCCTTTCCAATGGAGTCTTTAATCGTGGAGTCGCCAGGCAGATTGATACAGTGAATTCAATGTCCTTCCTTTGTCTGCCATTAAAGTTGGATCAATGTCGTTCTCCCAGGGAAATTTTATTCACTTCCGCTCCCCGAAAATGACGTCAATTATGTTATCACTCCAAGAGTCACTCCGAGAATGTAAGTGAGGCTAAGCTTGGTAACATAGAAATAAAAAGACTTGATTGGTTTTGTGGATCAAGAAAAAGAAAACAAGGAAGGAAAAGGACAACAAGCTGTGTTGGGTATGTGTTATATTCTTTGCATGAGTATAAGTGTCTGAGCGTCTACGTCGGGTGCGCAGGGGGGTGCAGGGGGGCGGAGCCCCCCGTGTGGGGGTTCGGGGGTAGCACCCTCATTTTTTTTTTTTTTGCATCGGGACCGCATTATATTTAGGTGGTTTTTTGACACATGGTTTTTTTGCCGATGGTTTTCTATTTCCAGTTAAGGAATTAGGGTTTTGGACTAATCCAGGTCATTGGGTTAGGGTTTTGGATGCCGCTGGCTCCTATATGTATTTTGTATTGTAAACATTGTAACACAATGAATGAATATAGAATATGTTGGTTTTCCCGGTTTGGGTTTC